>JAVSBU010341020.1:0-10613 GCA_033118015.1 Loricariichthys derbyi | reverse complement strand
GGGGGGGGGGGGGTGGCACGAGTGTCCTTAGAAATCATTAGAAAGCTACGTTTCTGCTCTTTCATTTGGTATGTGGCTCATGTTGGTGCGATCTCGGGTTCGTGAGTAATTTACCTTAGTAGCAACCTTCACCATTTTTTTTTTAATACAAATATCCTTTTTGTATATATCATATATATTTTTGTATATATATTTATAGCCCTTGAAAAGACAATTAAGATTTTTAAAATATCTTTACTGGTTCAAAAGTTATGAAGATTTATAGTTTGTGTGTTTTGTGCTTTTTGGCGAATTTCTTCCATTATTAAATATAATAGCTAATTCTGTGATTCATGGACCCTGCACAGTGATTATTTTTGTTTTTGTGGTCATAACTTTTTTTTCTAATAAAGATATCTATTTAGAAATTGGCACCTTATAGTAATTTTTTGAGGCAGAATCCATTTTTGTGGTTTATTTTTGTCTGCTTATACAAATAATAAGTGTTTTGAACCAAAAATCAGAAAATAAACTCTCAGTTTACATCAGTTGCATTCTGGGTATGATTGTTATAACAATAGATTTTCTTGAACGAGTAAGCGGATTAGAAATTATATAACACAGAAAGATAAATAAAATGTATTTACCGATTGAAAACATCCAAGTTTCATGCATGAGCTCGGTTAATAATATTAATATGAATAACTGAGTTTTTCCACAATGCTGCTTCTTCTTCTTCTGATATAACATGGCATCTCCGCCTGTCAATTTCGAGGCCAAACCTGCGGGAGGTGCCATTTCATTGTAAATGCGAACCTTCTTTAAGAAATGTAACATGGGTTTAAATTCTTCTACTTCTCTTCTACTTTCAATATAACCATATTAATAATAATATTAGTGGTTAATGAAATAAAATAGCATCAACTTTGGGAACTGTTTTCTAGAGTTATAGATGTCATATGCAAATTTTTTGTACACCATTGGATAGGCCAATCAAAGACGAGTTTATGTATCTATATTTTATTAATATTCATAAAACTTGTTTAAATCACATTTACCACCAAATCACATGCACACCTCAGCAAGCGGTCTGTAAACCCTATACTTACATGAAAACAAAGAGTTGTCTATACACTTGTCTTTGATTGATTAATAATAAAACTTGTATTTATGCAATAAAAACGAAAAAATACATAGATTAAAAAAATAAGTTTATGGACTTTTATAAACAGTTATCACTTTGAAAATATGTTAAGAAATATCATTGTTATCGATGTTTATTGGAAGAAGGTATAGGGAAATGTTGATTTCTGCTACTTTTCACCAAGATTACTGCTAAGCATCGGGCTTCAGTAGGGGTTGCTAAACTTAGAGTAATGTGAGGACAGCACTGTTTGCCAACTAGATAAACTAAAACTTTGACAAGTTTGAAAATTATTTTCTCAGCAGCACATCAGTGCACAGATAAGCACTGATTCAGTGCTTTCCAATGACACGCGGCTCATCCCACTGCGATGTCCTGTTCCGGAAATATTTAACAGAGAAGAAGGGGTGTGTTTTTTTATGCATAATGCGGGCTTCGGGCTCATAGGGTTAAGAATTTTATCCCATCTGTGAAACATGGTGATGGTAGTATCATGGTTTGGACCTGTTTTGCTGCATCTGGACTAGGACAGCTTGCCATTATTGATGGAACAATTAATTCTGAATTATATCAGAGAATTCTAAAGGAAAATATCAAGACATCTGTCCATGACCTGAATCTCAAGAGAAGGTGGGTCATGCACCAAGACATTGACCCTAAGCACACAAATCATTCTAACAAAGAATGGTTAAGGAAGAATAAAGTTACTATTTTGGGATGGCCAAGTTAAAGTCCTGACCTTAATCCAATCTAAATGTTGTGGAAGGATCTGAAGTCAGTTAATGTGAGGAAACCCACCAACATCCCAGAGTTGAAGCTGTTCTGTATGGGGGAATGGGATAAAATTCCTCCAAACGGTGTGCAGGACTGATCAACAGTTACCGGAAGCATTTAGTTGCAGTTATTGCTGCACAGGGGGATCACACCAGATACTGAAAGGAAAGGTTCACATATTTTTGGTACTCACTAATATGTAATTTTGGATCGTTTTTCTCAATTAAATAAATGACCAAGTATTATATTTTTATCTCATTTGTTTAACTAGATTCTCTTTATTTACTTTTAGGACTTGTGTGAAAAGCTGATGATGTTTTAAGTCATGTTTATGCAGAAATATAGAAAATTTGAAAGGGTTCACAATCTTTCAAGCACCACTGCACATGCTTTTGACTCTTTTTTATGTTCTTTAAATCATTCTTGGACAAAAGTTTGCAGGATGACAAGGTGCATTATCCTGCTGAAAGAGACCAAAGATGTCTGCTATTTCAGTGACACCCACTGCTAGCTAATGTGAAACATAGAAGTGCTGAATCTCCATAAACAAACAACAGCGGTAGAATGAGTTGTACTGAACACATTAATAAGACATAAATGAATGTTTTCATCACAAAAAGTCAGTTTCTCAACTTTATGATCTGCCTTCCTAAAACAAAGCCAATAGATAAATGATGTACTAAATTTGATGGAGAATTTGGATGGCAAAAGCAACTTGAAAATGCTAAATATTTGTATGCTTTTTTTTTTTTTAATCAAAACATGATTCTTTGAAATTTCGCTCACCGGTTAAAATTTATTTTGGATCAAATAAATGGAAACATGCTACAATTACATTACTAAAAACTAGTTCTATCAAATGATTCAAATATTTCATTGCACTAATTACATTTTTGCATGCTCATATTTGACATTACACATTTGTGTTTTCTTTAAAAAGCACTACAGAGCTATGCTATGTATAGTACAAAGGACAGTATAAGCTTCAGCAGAATGCACTTTTATAATTTTAAATAATTTTAATAAACACAAAAATCTCAACAGCAATGACTAGACTACCTTTGTAATTCAAAGTAGGCTATACATTTTATTAGACAATTTTAATATTGCCATAATCTTGCTTATTGCCACAAATAGCTATTGCTGCTGGTGTAATGTTAAATAAATAAAAATACAAAACATCAGGTAGTTTTATTAGAAATAGCATGTGCAAGCTGATATCTTGTGTAACCGAAATTGTCAAACTGCTGCACTCAGCCATCTTAATAGTTGCTATACTTTGATTGGTCAGTCAGTTTTAGACATTGGTAAAAGACTGTAAAAATCAAACAGAGGGTAAATAAAATGCATTTATTTTCTCTGTGCAAAAAACACAAATTTGATGTACAAGATACTGGATTATACACAAGCCAAAATTAATTTACTGTTAAATGAATCACATGAAGAAATTAATAGCCATGTTTTTTGATTACCACATATATTTGACCATAGAGTATAGTGTAAATAATGCATGGCCAAATATTTGTGGGCTTATCAGAAAAAAGGGCTTCAATATGGCTTTGATCCCCCTTTGCCATTATAAAAGAATTCTAGTAATGCTTTACACTACATTTTTGACTTTTACTGAGGATAATTACTTGTTTACAGCCACAAGAACATTAGACTGTCACTGAAGTCGATGACTACAGACTGATAGCAGTCCTCAGAAATTCTTAAGTGTCTTCTGTCAGCTGTCTCTTTCTTGCAGAATGACCTTCAGGATCATAAGCACTCTGGTTTTAAAGCAGGGTACTCAACAGAAACTGCTCTTGGTGTGACATGGCTTTTGTTTGTGGTCTCCTAGGGTGTTTGGTTGGTGTAAGCTGGGTTTGCAGCCTTAGCCTTCTAGCAATGTACTGTAGTGATCCATGCCATAACCTTCTCAAATACAGCACGCTTATAATGTAGGCCGGACACAAGCAGAGAATATGAATTATTTTCTGCAGAAGCAATGTATTGCTTCACAAAAGCAAAATAATGAATTGTCACACCTGTAAGTCTCGCGCTTTGATATGATCCTGCATGACAACCATGAAATACTTAGAATGGCAATAAATAGTCTTGTTTCAACAGTCACTCCTTTGTGATTGAAGAGTCTCTCTGATGCACCTGCTTCCATTGCTCTGGATTTACCTTGTGCTTGACAGAATATTGTCTGTGTGATCCATTCTCCATGAAAGGTCCTTATTTTAGTAGTCTCTAAGTACCATGTGCCAACTGCAAAGTAAGAATTATGAGGCAGTCATGATCTATATTTTCCTTGTCATAAATAGCACATAGACGTCTGTTTTAAGTATTTAAAATTATTATATATTTAGTACATCTGATCTGAACTTATCCTGGATCCAAGTGTCACAGAGTGAGTATCTTGTGGAGAACCCAAAGCAAGAATTTCAAATAATTTTTATGGGTCTTTAAAAGGCTAATGATTATGTCATAAAATCTACGAGGAATATTTGACAATGATCGGAGCTTGAATATCCGTAAGGTCTTTAAAGAGAGTCTACAGTCACCGTTGTAATATCTCCAAGGATCAGTCTACTACTGACAGTGAAGATCATGTATACACTGAAGTGCCAGAAAAACTGGTACAAACGAACCTATCCAAAATACATAGAAATGCCACATATGCATTGCCATTGGTGTAGATGCACTTTGTAGTTCTACAATTACAGACTGTAGTACATCTGTTTCTCTACATACTTCATTAGCCCCCTTTACTCGGTTAGTTAATGGATAGGACCCCCTGCAGGATTAGGTACTATTTGGGTAGTGGATCATTCTTAGCACTGCAGTGACACTGCTGTGATGGTGCTGTGCTAATACAATTGGAGTGCAGCTGGAGTTTTAAAACACTATTCACTCATTTTCCACTTTATTAGAAACATTCATCTTATTGCTCCACCTTGTAGATGTAAAGTCAGAGACAGTAGTAGCCTATCTAAAGCATAATCTAATCCATTATCAGTGCTCCAAGGATGCTGTCTACATGATGCTAGTGGCTGGATATTTTTGGCTGGTAGACTATTTTCAGTCTAGCAGTAACACTGATTTAAAAACTCCAGCAGCACTGCTGTGTCTGATCCATTCATACCAGCACACCACACACCAACACATCACCACTACATCAGTGTCACTGCAGCACTGAGAATCATCCACCACCTAACAAAGTATGTATAGAAACAGATGGACTACAGTCCATAATTGCAGACCTACAAAGTGCATCTACACCAATGACAATGCATAGTTGGCATTGCTATGTAATTTGTATAGGCTTGTCTGTACCAGTTTTTCTGGCATTTCAGTGTATGTTGGATTAATGTAATGGAAGAATTGTAATGGATCTTTCTGAAACTGTTAGATGGCAGCCCTAACCACTTGTGCCACCATACCACCCATGATCATGTAATATAAGTTCTTAAATATCTTCTTTGTTTTCAAATATCAGTTTCAGTATACTTCAAGTTTTGTTTTATAAATCGTTACTGGTTTTTAAAGGGCAAATTCATTGTATTTTGGTGAATATCATCTAATCATCGTTTCTGGTTCTTTATATAGCAAATAATAATTTTATGCTGTCAGATGGAGTGTACCATATAATTGTTAAAAAATGGAATTTTGTAGGCCATTCTCACGTCTTTCCGAAAACACACGAGCAAAACGGAAATGATGTAGGCAAAGTATGGAGTCCAAAGCCTAGCGTCTCACTGTTAAAATGGATAGCAGCTCAAGCTCGTCGGATTTCAGTGATTTTCACTTTGAATCTGAGGATGAGGGGTTTTTGTTAGTGTCTGAATCAGGACTAGATGTAAATGCTATATGGATGGAATAATCCAGGATGAACCAGAGCTCTAACCACCACCGAAAGATTGGTAAATGTCTTTTCTATTGACTTTTCTATATGTAGAAATGAACCATAGCAGTCCATTTTAATCGTTTTGTAAATTTAGACGAGGAAAAATATATTTAAAACTTGTTTTTTATCAGGTTCTTATCTGTCTGGAATTAGCAACATCAGGCTTCACAATGGACTGGTATGACCATGTACACGGTAGTCGGAATTTGACTGAACATCCAATTCCAATCTCTTCCGATCAATCGATTTACAAACACGAACAATTAAATTTAGTATAACATGAATAAGAAGTTTGCAGCTGGCTGTATTACAGTAGAAAATGCCGTTCCGTATTGTTGTGGCTTTGCTCGTCATGTCACGCTACATACCGCGCTGTCAATGTGCGAATTACGAATTTTAGCAAATGCTTATAAGCATATTGGGATCAAAATGCTTTCATTATGTTTAATAAATTATTTTTCAATTAGTGAGACCGCATACCTGGTTGGAGCAAACAGCTGCGACCTGGCTTGTGGAAATCCGCCCTGGTTTGCTGGACAAAGCTGATCCATGCACGTCTAATGGCACCATTCTTTCGTGAAGTATACGTTGATATTCCCAAAGATCTCTTGGTAACATTCGTGCAATCTCCAACTACAAATAGTTTGGCATTTCGTTTTGTTTACACTACAATGAACCACACTAGCTATGGCAGTCATGGCCGCCGACTCACTTAGCCGACATCATCACCAACGATTTTCTGAAAGTTGCCGAACGCGCAATCTGAATTTCCGGTTCATAGCAGACGCTGGTCAAAATTCATTTTTTCTTAAAATCCATGGATTTAAATTTCTTTGTCAACAGATATGTGATATTGATGTTATTAGGATTCAATGGTGAAAAGATTTGTGATGAATTTGCCCTTTAAGTAAGTACTGGCAGTCATAAATTCAAACACAGAATATCATGTTAATACATATTGTTATTGATAGATATCACTGAAACTAAAATTAAAAAAAAAAATATTCAGTTATCTTCATTGGTTCAGATTTATGTGCTTTTGAAGATTTTGTAGAAATTTTCAGGAAAGTCCAAAACAGCAAGACTGTGAAATTATGCCATTTTTTAACTTAAATTGCTCAAAAACTATGCTGTACAATGTGCTGAAACTTAATTTCCTTGGAGTACCTAGGACTATTTACATGCTTAATTAACTCTGGGTGTTTACCATTAATAGTTTCCCAATTATGCACCTTCCAAAATGGCAAGAATGAGATTTTAGCCCACAGAAAAGAAATGGGCGAAAAAGTGAAAATTGGAGTAAATGCAAAGTTTCATAATTTATTTCCTAATCCACTAAAATTCCACTATTTGCTTGAAACTTGGTCATATGAGGTATTTTGGTGTGCTAAATCTATTGCAACCATCATTTAGTTTTCCATCTATTTACATAAAACTTAACCTCTAAGTGTATGTTGGTGTGCTAAATTAATTGGACCAGTTTACAGCCAGTAATACTAAGTCATTATTCTCAACCTACATATTTATGAATGAGTCAGGAACCACATATATCACAGTTTACTCAGTATAAACGATTCAAAAATGTGACCCGCTATGGCAAAACCCGGCATAATTCACAAATTGTACTTTTAAGTTATAGCGAGTTAAAGTATGAGAAGTCACGAAAATGCACCCCAGATCAGTTTTGAGATTTTGACAGAAAGTGCAAGCTTATACCATAATCTATCCATCAAATCCATTTAAACAATAAAAAAATAATCTTAAAACACTCAAAAAAATATTTTTTTTTACGATCTGGTTTGGGTAAATAAAGGCCATAAATACCTGAAAACAAGCGAAAATTCACTCCACTTTCACCGGCTCTGAGGATGTGCATGGTATATTCCAGTGCCCATATTTCGATGGAGACATGTCTACGATACTCTTTCTTGCTCTGTTTTAATGAGGGTCTCACCAATTATATAATTTTCCTCCAATTAAATGAGCTTTTACGAAAACGTAAACAATCCCAAGAGTGTTTTTACAGGTACAGACGCTACATACTCACCAGCAGAGACGGGCGCTCTGATTGGTTGAGAGGCCTCCGCGTGGTGCATTGTGGTAATAGCAGCGCGAACTTTACTTTTTCTTGCAGCTTATCCCTGTATCAAATTATGTGCCAAATTTCATAGGGATTGAACGACATTTAATGCATGGTTGCTATGGTGTTTTGAGTTTGAACTATAAGAAAACTTTCTGAGCCTTTTTCAACTTTCGGAAAGTCTGGCAGGAATCCCGAACTTCAAATAGCTGTAGAATTTTTATTTGTCAAGATATTTTGATGAAATAAACTTCACTTTAAAGTTTATGTCATGGAGATATATAATCAGTCATTATTTCAATTTTGATTTTTGGTGCATTATGCTGGGTTTTGGTATATTGGGTCACAAATACACAAAATTGTCTTGATATATGCTACTTTTCAGAATAAGTATAACAAACTTGGTATTGATGGAAAGGTATACGTATCTTTGAGAATGTGGTAATATGAAAATTAGTATTGATCACAGACCAACATAGCGCCAGGACATTTTCCAAGAAGCCACCACAACGCACTTCATTTGACTTCAGGCTAGCTTATACATGTGGCGGTTTCTGACCAGCAAAGTCACCAATTTGTCTTTTTCTCCAAATAAAATATTTCAACAACCAATAGAAAGGTGTTTAAACAAATTTTTATTTGATATTTTTATCATTTTTATTGGTGGGTTACTTTTGATGCTTTGACAGTTGGAAGCTGGGGTGTTTTCACGAAGTTCGCTAATTAGCTGCGCCGAGCGCTGTTTTCCGGTGGTTTAGAACAGTGACTGCCAGTACCTATTTTGAGTCCTTCACAGATCTTTAAAAATCAATGTCCTGCTAAGACTAAAACACAGCCATGTACTAGGGTTCAGGTTAATTGAAGACATGTTAAGCTCTCATTTGTTACTGAAAATTACTGTGAATATAGAAAAATTACTAAGGATCAATGGTAAGAATGTTTTCATTACTCCCCATGTGAACTTATTAACCACTATCTTCTGGGAAACAACTACAATGCCCTCTGATGGGAGTGATATTTATCTGTATCATTGGCTGATCTTCCTGAATTGAAATGAGAAGCATGAACAAATGTTTGGCTGGTCAAATGTTAGTCCCATGACTCCCAGTATCACATTTCATCTTAAGTCCCAGTAAGCTTTACTTTATTCTGTAATACTGAATGAATAAGTTTGCAACACATGATAAAAACTACTACTAGTATTAATTATAATAAAATAATAACAGTGATTACCAAAGTGAATATTTTATAAAGCTTAAGCTTAGAATATATCTAATACCTTGTCACATAAAATACATTGTGTTCTGTTCTCCAAAAATACATTCATGTAGATAATTTATTGCTTGCATTCAAAGACAGTGCTTAGAAAAGCTAACACAATCTGTTGTATGTATTTTTAAGTGTGCTGATTTGATCTCTCCTGTAGGAAAACCTTTTAAAGTTGAATGTTATGCTACAATCAGTCATAAAGTTAGGGTTAAAAGTGTATTAGAGGAGCTGTTAGTTTATTAAAATGTTAAATATTAAATAGTAATATTTTGGCCAACACTTGATTTTGGTATAAAAGCCAGAAGTAGCTGCTGAGGCTCAAAAATTTAGTATCTTATGTTCTGTAGTCACGTATGTCATCACATAGTTTTGTTTTTATACACTTCGCTAGAACATTACCAAAAGATGGACACTCAAAAGTGCTCCAAATGTTCGCTCCACTTTGACATAAACAAACAAAGAAAAAAAAAACTAAATGCATAATGCGTGGAAAGTTGATCTAATGAAAATGAGGTAGCAAAACATCTAAGAATGTCGATACTGAGCTTTTGCAAGTGCACCAGGTTTAACCTAGGAAAACAAAACTAGTCTCAATTACTACTGGTCATAAGTTATCTGTACTGCTGAAATGACGAATCTGTGATCTAAAAGGAAAGTAATAATTTTTACGTTAAGCTTATTTTTCTTCCCATTTAAACCTGTTATGAGTAAAAGGTTTAACATGAAAATGTTTACTTTCCCTTTGGAAATATGTTCATCCTTTCAGCAGTACAGAGTACTTATGATCAGTACTAATGTGAGAGGTTTAGTGCTCCTAAATGACTGTTTAGTACATTAAATGACATTAAACTTATTACTTGTAATAGGTTTAAAATGGGAAGAAAAAGCTTAAAGTATTAGGTATTAGATGAGTTGACCTCATGCTGAAAACGTGACCTAATTGTCACATAGGTCTGATGTCACTCCCGAAGATGCAAGAAGAAAACAAAATATGTATCTTTTTATTAAAGAAAATGAGAAAAATAGTAACGTACAGTACAGGAAATAGCAACTTGTTAGATTACTCATTACTGAAAAAGTGATCAAATTAGAGTAATGTGTTACTAAGTAGCAGGTTACTGACTGTTTACTACACTCCCCATATTCCTGGACAGTCGATTCTAAGTACTTGAAGTTCTGCATCTTTGTGACCTCTGCTCCTTGTAGCCTCACTGTTCCACCTGTCTCCCTCATTCACACACATGTACTCTGTCTTGCTACACCTGAATTTCATTCCTCTTCTTTCAAGTGCATATCTCCACCTCTCCAAATTATCTTCCACCTGTTTACTGTTCTCACCACAGATCACGATATCATCTGCAAACATCATATTCCATGGGGATTCCTGCATGACCACATCTGTTAGTCGATCCATCACCAAAGCAAACAAGAAGGGGCTCAGAGCCGATCCTTGATGTAGTCCCACCTCCACC
>JAVSBU010341002.1:0-10614 GCA_033118015.1 Loricariichthys derbyi | reverse complement strand
TGGGATTTTTTTAGGCCCGTTTAATATCGAATACCATAAAATAGCATACAGTATGATATATAATGAACATTTAAAAATATAGAATATAACAATATAGAAACTATAATAGTATATAGATAAAATAACTGACACCACTGTTGAACATTATCATTAAACACTTATTTGCTTACAAGTTACCCTGGTTTCCTCTTCAACCTCTCGGACTATTCCACCCCTTGCTGTTGGAGCAACCTCTATTGGTTGACCGCTGCAGTGGAGGGTCTTGTGTCCACCATTAGTACTTAGTCTGCCTGATTATGGACTGGTCTGAACAATTTAAAGATGGTTTTGTGACCTTGCCTTTTTTGTTCGAGTGAAACATGTGAAGATCAAACTTTTGATTCTCCCACCTAAAAGTTCATGTACTGTGGTAGCCTAGTGGTTGAGGTACTGGCCTATGACCAGTGTTCAGTCAGGGTTCAACCTCTGCCAAGCTACCATTGTTGGGTCTTGGAGACCTTTAGCTTAAGTAAAAAAAAAAAGTCATACGTCTCACTGCAGCCTTTCACAAACCTTGTACTCAAAGGCCATCTCCCTGAAAATGCCCGTAGACCCACAGGCACTGTGAGACTTAATTTATCCTGGTTGCGTTGGCCCCCCCACCCCACATTTTCTATTATACTCCCATGGCTAGCACTCACAACCCTCACAACCCCAATTTCATTTAGCCGAGTGCAGTTTAGAGCCCGGAGTCAAAGGTAACCTTTGTGTGAAGCTCTTCTCTGAGGAGGAGGAGTAGTATTTAGAAGTATCCATGAGGGAGTCTTTGAGGAGCAAAGATGAGTCAACAAATGTATGAGAAAATTGTTGAAACGTTTAAAAGCAATGTTCCTCAAAGAAAATAAGGGATTTACATAATCATCCCTCTATAGACCAAAATATCATTAAACAGTTCAGAATCTGGCGGAATTTCATCCTAAACTGAAGACCAACGATCCCTCAGACTGAACCAAATCAGGAAGCTTCATTCATCAATATCTGATAGAATCACATGGGCACCGGATTACTTTATCAAACTTTTATCAAGATCTACAATACAGAGTTACATTCACAAACCCCACTTACAACGTTACTGTGATAAAAAGAAGCCTTATGTTAGAACCACCCACAGAAGCTCCGCCCACTTCTATGGGCTTGGAGACATCTGGGAACAAATCAAGTCCAAAATCAGGCTCTGTCATGATACGGGGTTGGTTCAGCACCTTTAGCAAAGGGTTTAGTCCTAAATTGCCTCTTTTTTTGGAATGTGTCACAGGCCTGAAAAAAATAAAATTAGGTTTGGTGAAACATACCAAGACCATGACATACCTTTGCTTTCAGATTTGTTTTTGGTCTGGATTGTCCATTTCTTTACTGTGTAACCCCAGATCCCTCTGAGCCCAGAGAAGTGGGCGGAGCTTCTGTCTGTGGTTCTACCATAAGGCTTCTTTTTATCACAGTAACGTTGTAAGTGGGGTTTGTGAATGTAACTCTGTATTGTAGATCTTGATAAAGGTTTGATAAAGTAATCCGGTGCCATGTGATTCTATCAGATATTGATGAATGATGGTTCTTGATGCATTAGGGGATCAGAGATGACCTTATTACTATCCCTAAATTGGCAACATCTTTTTGTAATGTATAGGAATTCTTGAAATGCAGGAATTGATATTTACAACAAATAAAATGAAGTTGAGCAGAAAAACAGTAACTACTTCCTGAGTCCAGTTACGTGACTCGTCCGAAGCACTGGGAGCAAATGCTGCCATATATAAATCCAAACCTTTTTGGTATTTCCATCTCCCTGAGGAAAGACTCAGCTAAAAATACGACTGATTTGCATGGGCATTTGAATAAACAGCTCCTATTCAGGCAGGCTTCGGAATGCGTAATTAGCGCTGCGATTGCTTTTTTTCTTCACGCGGTTTGGTTCTTGAGGGATTTTCTTTGACGAACAAGCTCCCTCTGACAGCCGTTAGCTGGGATGTATCGTCACGTTTTCACACATGTTTGAGGCAGCTGCAAGATTTCAAGGTCAGCCAGGGCTCCACAAAGAAATTAACCGACTTAATTATTTCATTACGCATCAGCGCCAACCCAAAGCCACCTGAAGAGTGTTAGACGTCATTGTGCTGCCTCTTTCACTGACGGTCTCTCCTGTCAGTCTATAACCCCTTCTTCCCCTTTCCCAGAGGCAAAGATTTTGGCTTCGATGTAGGAAAGTGACTGCAGGACTCAAATCTGAGAAATGAGGTTCTCGAGTCATCTGCCACGTGCTCAGTATTCCCCTGATCACAGAAGCATGCATTTTTGAGAACGCTCCATTCACTCCCTCCCCTTGCTTTCACTCTCTCTCTTCCCAAAACCTCTTTTCTGCTCTCACTCTTCTCTCCTCTCTATCTTTCTCTGTATTTTTAGTATTTGGTGAGTAGGCGTCGCGCTCTTATGAATTTTCATGGCTCCTTCGCTGTGTGGGCAGAGCGCGCTCTTCTGGCAAAATCTCAGATCTACTTGCTTGTGTACGGCCTCGCGTGGCGGCCTTTGAGTACTCGTATACTCGTTACCACTTGATAATCTGCCAAATGCCCCCTCATATTTGGTCCTCATAAAAAAAATATATATATACCAAGTCTCCCTGATCAATCCAACACACAGATGCTTCAAAGCACGGATTTCAAGCTGACGCCATTGCTGTGGTTCTAATCGTGTTATGAGGCAACAATCCCTGACCTTTCCCTTCCATCAGGCAAGCATTCAACCATGGGTGGAGAACATTGTCTTATTTTTCAGAATAATAAAAATGTTGAAGAGAACAATACGTCCACTTTGGTGCTCACGTTGGCTATGTTAATGTCCTGTTGTTTCGCTGTGGAGAGACACATTTTACTGCTTGTGATTTCAAAGGGCAGTGATCACATGGAATGGGGTGCCCCCTTGTCTGCCTGCTTTGCCACAGACCCCTGAGAAGCCTCTGGTGGATGCCAATGAGAGAGAGAACTCCAGACTGGCATCAATTGATGAGAAGAGGCGCAATGGCTACATGCAGAAACTTACGTTTAGGTACGATTCAGTCGATTTTTTTTTGTCCAGCGACTATATAGATTCATTGAATAAAGAACACATCAAAAAGAAGTTGTTGGAACTGAATGCTGATATGTGTAAGTCATTACAATATCAGAGTGAAAGGATTTTGGGGGGAATGGTACAACATATAATCGGTTGTTGGCCTGTGTTTAGTCTGGACACAAGGGCAGGGAGGAGTACGGTTCCGTATGATATCTTTTGGCACATTTGCCAACAGATCCTGCCCAATCATAGGTTGTGTTTCAGAACCCTCACCCTGATCCCCAGTCTGACGGGTGTTCCTCAGCAAACCAGCCTGGATCTGGCAAAGGTGATCCTCCCTGTCATCAGTGTCCCTAGAGTTGGTCTCCTAGGTCCTGTGAGTGTTAAAGGTAATGGACTGCAGAAAGATGCTGGGCATTGTGGGAAATGTAGTGCCTGCAGTGTAGATGTGCTCAGAAATTGAGGATAATTAGTGTGGCACAGCAACAGTCTAACGACCATACAATTACTTAGTCTCTTTATTAGAACGCAACCAGAAAATACATGAAATTTGTAAAAAAGAAAGAAAATTCCACAGGGTCGAGACCTAAATATTACAGAGGCAGTATGGGATCACCTGAAAGGAGAAAAAAAAGCCAGCCTAAATCTAAATATACCAGAAAACTTCGCAAGCGTTCAAGGTGTGCTTAGTGCCGATACACTTCATTCACATATATATACACTTGTGTGGCAGGTTTGAGGTGGTATAACTTCAGGCTAGTGCGGATGGGGCTGCGTGAGGATGATGGCCAGACCCTTACTGTGTGTGGACCGTCATTGTCCTGCTGAAAAATGCCAGTTGGAAGCCCTGCCATGAGAAGCAATGCATGTGTGAGGCGTTAGTGCCTCTTTTATCACTACGAGGGCTGACCCACTGTATGCTCCACAAAAAAGGCAGGATTGAAGCACTCACTAGGAGGCCACCATACTTGAACCTGACCGTCGTCGTGTCCCAAATTGAACGTGGATTCACTGCTAAAGGCGATACAGATCCAGTAATTACGTATCCTCTAACGTTATGCTTTACAACAAAATATAAGGAGAAGTTAGCTGCTTCGCTATACGCCAGGACCGTGGTGTCTCCAGAGAAGGGTCAGAATGTGGTACGCATCAAGCATCTCTGGCTCTCCTAAGCTAGTGGAGGCGTTCGTCCCTTTGATGCATATTGAAATGCAAATGATAATTATAATTCAGATGTCGTGAGGGAGCGAGGCAAAAGTGGGTAAAAAGAAGAGGAGATGAATTAAGATCTGGGAAGAGGACAGAGCGAGGAGGCCAGGTTGTGAAAGAAAAACAACTGATCGAAGCATTCCTCATAATGTATGTAATGGATGATAAAATGTGAGAGCTTAGCCTTAAGGAACAGGTGAGCTTAGGAAATTACGAGCGTGGGTTAATAGCTCTATTAGGTAGAATGTAACTTTGTTGGCATTTGTCAAATGGCCCTTCATTTGTTTCAGGGTCTCAGGATGTCTCTCACATGGAAGCACTCTTGGTCCAATACATGAGGTAATTGGAACCCCGGAACAAGCAGAGAACTCGAAACAAAACAAACAATATAAATCACTGAGTCTCTTGGGTGAGAGGAGGATTGAGTTTGTGAAAGCTGAGGCCTCTCACCACTGGGTTCTGTACCAGCTTCCATGATGTTGGCCAGGCGATTACTCAAGTAACAACAGTTCCTGTCACCCTAATACCTTGGAAGCTGGTCCAGAACCGAGTGTAACATCCTGGCAGTTACTAGACCAGATGGACCCAAAGTGGACCAGAGTTTTAGTTTAGCAATTAATCTTGTCAGTGGGTTCTGTACAAGCTTCCAACTTAATGGCCTGGAAAATACTCCAGCCATCAAGCTCAAGACCAGCTTCCAAGGTGTTGACCCAATTAGGACTGGATACTCTACCAATTTCCAGGGTGATGGCCTTACTAGATATCTTGTCATTGGATTGGATCTGTGCCAGCTTTCAAGGTGTTGCGATAAATAGGACTCTCACCACTGGGTTCCATACCAGCTTCCAATGTTTTGCCCTGATAAGTACTCTTGTCACTCGGTTCTGTATCAGCTTCTAGTGTGATGGCTTTGTAGTTAGTATCGTCTTTGGGTTCTAGACCAGCAGGACCCAAAGTGGACCAGAGTCTTGGTTTGGCAGTTCTTTTCAGAGGGTTCTGCACCAGCTTTCAAAGTGTTGACTTAATTAGGATTCTCAGCACTGTGTTCTGTACCAGTTTGTGAGGTGATATCCTTATAAGAACTCTTGGCAGGACCCAGAACCCAGTGGCAGAAATCTGTATCAGATTCCAGTATGAAGGCCTGGCAGTTACTCTTGTCTTTGGCTCCTGGACCAGCTAGTTCAGAAGCTAGTACAGAACCCAGTGACAGGATTCTGTTTCTAAGTTTCCACCTTGGCCAGAGGCCAGAGTGCCCCTGTGTGACAAGTACAGGGGCCATAATTACCATAGTAAAGGGAATTGCATGTGTAGCAGAAGTTGATAAAATGTTCAAACCAAATTTGTGTTGAACCTAGTTAGGCCTTTTGAAATTTTTATTGCCCACGTACTAGTAGATTGGTAGAACGGAGCTTTAATTGGATCTGTGGTTCTACAGCACTGTTTTTGGTTCTTGGGACAGGGTGAACAACTAAATAATGAACCCTTCAAATAGTTAATATAATAAACTGTTATGTTTTTTGGACTGAATGCAAGATAAAGAATATGCTGAAGGACCTACGAGGACTGACATCCTCTGGGCCTGCGAGAAACACTAAAGAGATACCGTACAGAAAGCAAACAATCAGCTGGAAGATGGTGAGGTGGAAACTCAAGAGCACAGACAGAACAGGAATGTTTATTTGGTCCATTTCTGTTTCTGTTACTGAGTTTCCGCCTTGCCGGGGGCTGTCTGGTAGGTTTTCCATAAGTAAGCATCGCTTAACATTCTATTGAGGACAGCTCAAATGGCTGTGCTGCGAGGACACAGTTTTTGTTTCTCCTCTCATTTCTCCAATCGCTAAGTTACAAAGGTGTAGATTTTGTTTCCCCCTAATTTCTCTATTGGCTGCTTTTTGAAGATGCAGCTTTTGTCCTCCTCCCCTTGTTTCCTCGTGACTGCGTTGCAAAGACACGGTTCTTTCTTCGTCCACTTTTTTCTCTCCACACGGTGCCTTAGCATGGTTAATTAGTTTAATACCCTTAAGAATAATAATGACATTAACCTTATCAGACTCTGGATGTCAAAGCAAATGGAGGCTATATAGCCACAAACAATTTCAGCAACTCACTACCCCACCTCTGTCTGAGGATAGGAAGTCTCCGATACTGATAGCATTGTTTGGACCATCCCCTGCTGCTGCTAAATGCGAAAAAAAAAAAAACTTTAAATACTTAGTGTAGTTGTAGTGCTGCGACAGCAGGCGCTTTTTAATAACAGTAAAATGTGTCGGAAGCACTCTTTGTTAGCCCATACCCACACAGTCCCAGGGTGACCATCCCACCATTTCAGCAACTCCTCAGTTAGAGCTCGTTAAGCAAGTCTGGGACTGGGACCACAAATTGGTCTTTGGAGGGATGTTAAGTCGCTCTTTTTTTTTTTTTTTTTTTTTTTTTTAGCAAGAAAACGTCTCTTCTAACTCTGTGAACTTTATTAATGGTTTATTGTTACCGTGTGAGTAAGGGAGGGTTTCGGTTCTTGGACTCTTCCGTAAAGTGAGCTCAAGTCGTTCATACTCAGACAAGGATCAAAACCACTGCTTCACGCTGAGAAAAAAAACAGAAAAAGAAAACGAGTCCGAAACAAGAAAAGAAGGTTTAACATGCTGCTGTTTTCTCTTTTTGTGTGTACACACGAATCGGATCACACTCAGAAATTCATTGCCACGTATATTACAATTGAGAAACAAAAGTAGAATCGATGCGAGGGGGGAAAACGGTACGGAAAAGTTCATATTGCAACCTGATACTGTGCATATCGCTTTGGATGACCATAAAAATATCGGTGACGTTACATGATGTGTTTTTAACTCTACAGGAAGTTCTCTGTGGTCCCTCAGTGCAGTGGGTGACATCATTAACGTGTTTGGGTTTGTTTTTTTTTCAAAGTTACATCATCATTCCACATTTCTGTCTCTCTTGTTGTCATCTTTTCTTTCTGTTCAGTCCATACTTTAAACATGTGGCAGTGTATAAAATGGTAAAAATTGCTCATTACGTACGATTTTATACCTAGACGGCTATAGAAACAACCTCGATGTAAATAAAAGTCTGCTTCGAAGTGCCCCCAAGGGGGAGGTGCCCATCCTGCTCATGTTGGCATGCAGTGAAGTTTTTAGGGAGGGGGATATCGAATGGAGCTTTTCAGCTCATCGTCACTGTTTAACACCTCGTAAATATATCCAATATGTAGTTGGGCTGGTCATCTTTCAGTCACAGATGCTCCAGAGGGCATCATCCTGTGGAAGACCCAGAGCTGACTAGAAGGGAGGGGAAAGAACAGAAATTGAGACAAAAAGTAGGTGACAAAATCCCAGAGCATTTTCCTCCTCCTGGTTTGTAAATCCAGGCCTGAGCCCACACTTTAGACGTCCGACTCGATGCTGGGCATCCTCTTGTAGACTCGCCTGGCGCCTCCGGCGCTCAGCGCCCTTGGGGCTGGGAAGGTACCGATTAAGGGAGGGGCTATGTAAGGCATGACGTGCTCAGGGTAGAAGAGGTCTGCCCCGAGGCCGAGCCCCTTGCCGTCAGTGACCGGGCTTAATGTGAGTGGCACCAGCTGCTTGTAAATGTCTGTGGAGCTGCGACCGTGAGCTAGGCGTTGGTCATCGCGGAGCGTCTGCAGGAAGGGGTTTTCAGCTGGGCGGGCCGGGTACATGGACTTGCTGCGCCGACCGATGCCCATCCCGGCGAGCGTGTGGTTCACTGACTGACTCTTCGGGGGCTTGTCCGGAGTCAGAGTGGCATATGGGGCACCATCCTGGAGGCTCACACGTCGAGCAGTGTTCCTCTGCGGCAGATTCTCATACGAGTGCTGCCGAGGGATGAAGAGCCCCTCGCTCTGATAGTGGCTGATGAGCCCGTCACCTTCTTGGTCACTCTGAGGGAGGTAGGCTGTGAAGGAGGCATCGGGATGTGGCAAGAATGCGCAGAAGCTCCGATCCACACTCCCGCCCCGGACGGGAACAGCGTGAGGGTGCAGGAATTGGTCCTCACTGATGTCGTACAGGTTGGCCGAATGCAGACAGGCCTCGCAGCGGTACTGTGGAGCTCGCATGGTATAAAGCCCAGAATAACTGGAGCACTTGGAAAGGCAGCTCCGGCAGTGGGTCTGCCAATGGTCCTGGGCAGAGACAGACCCACCCGGGCTGAGCACTGCCCCACCAGGCTTGCCGTATGTATTATACTTCTTCTCCTTCGGTGCAATAGCAGCATTCTGCATGACATCTGGCTCATGGGCCTGAGTGAGGAGAGCACTATTGAGCTGGATGATTGGCTGCTGCTGCTGCTGGGTCTCTGACGAGGACGGTGGGCGGTGCTTGTTGTCTCTGTGCTCGCTAAACAGGTCTGGGTAGTGCAGTCCGTGCTCTGGGTCCATGGCATCAATGGTGTAGATCTGCCCACTGTGGTTGCCTTTCTGGCCAGGCACAGTTGACAGCTCGACATCGCCCATGTCCCTGGGCAGGCGGCCCCGTTTGCGGAGCGTCTCCTTGACTTTGTGCTGCTTCTGGAGGTCCACATGCCCAGAGCAATCTGACATGTCGGAGCGCACAGGCACATCCTCAGGCAGGTACCGCTGGCTCTTCATGGTGGCATGAGACTCAAACACCGGGGCTGCGG
Source organism: Loricariichthys derbyi (assembly GCA_033118015.1). NCBI lineage: Eukaryota > Metazoa > Chordata > Actinopteri > Siluriformes > Loricariidae > Loricariichthys > Loricariichthys derbyi. The sequence continues at coordinate 1,665 of JAVSBU010341002.1, read as the reverse complement.
ATGGCGGCGAGTCGTCGTTAGGTCCCGGGTTTTGCCGCAGGGTCTCGACTGACTTTTTCCACAGGGCACGAGACTTGGAGGCAGAGGGTAACGAGGCATCCCCACCACCGCTGCTGCCTACAGTGCCGGCCCCAACAGACTGGGCATCTGCCACTGCCAGGGCACGCTGGCCAGGCAGAAGGGAGTTGTTCAAAGACTCCTTGTGCCGGTTGGTGAGCATGGGGTTCGTACTGTTGTACATGGCATCTTTTGGGGGTAGGCTGTTGGTCTTGCTGCCAGTTATCAGCTCCATCAGTCCAGGGTTAGGCGGGAGGATGCTGGCGACCGGGCGCTTGGGTGAGGTCACCCCCAGCGTTGTGATCTCTTTAGCCGACTTCAGTAGGTGCAGCATGTTAGCCTGGGGACTGAAATCCAGCTCTGGGAGCTTCTTCATTTCGATGTGAATGCCGTGAATGCAGCTCCAGATGCCCTGGATGGGAAAGGAATACCAGAAGGCGGTTAAATTGGAAAACCACATTTCGAGATCATACAGCGATGGAAACAGATTCCTTACCCTGCTTATCGTGAAGAGGAGCCCAGGCTGTCCAGAGCATAGACCAGTGAAGCAGTAGCGAAGGCGCCAGTAGAAGAGGTGCTCCCAGCAGAAGGTGAGCAGGGAGAGGGCCATGGCAGCTGCCAGCATGTAGAACACACCGGCCATGTTATCCACATCCAGCTGACTGCTCATCACTTCGTTCTTCTCATTGTGACAGATGCCTGTCAGCCACTGGGCTTCCAGCTCCTCCATTTCACCTAGGCGGGAAGGAAATTAGAAATGTCTTTCAATGTCCATGGTAAGCTCAATTTATCATAAATGGAGAAGTTCAATATACATGACCAAGTTCTGTTTAGTGCACTCATGTTCAAAATCAGAATTATGGTTCGAATTTTGGGGAGAGAAAAATCATATTGTCCATTTGAGGTCCGAATCGTTTGAGTACAGGGGCAATCTTCTTCAATCTTCTGATGTGCATTTCTTATATCAGTATACATGGAGTCCAAACTGTGTGGTCTTGTAAGCTTTTCCAGCTCTTTTTCAACTCTGTGGCTCTTTTTCCAATGCAAACCTCAATAACCACTTTTTTATTTGCTTCCTAAAGTTTTCTTCAAGAGGACCAACAATATGTGTTCACAGGATCTCTGACTTTCCTGTCATTCTGGGGACAGGAAATGTATGTTACTCAGAAGCATAACTAATACCTGGCAGCACACTCATGCTTCTGTTATTAAACTACAGAAGCAGTAACTGGTAGTAAATATAAAAATAAATACCATCGCCGATGATTCCGAGAATGGCGAGGTCCACCAGGCGCTTCCAGTAAGAGCCCTTCTGAAGGGCGATGCCATAACCAGTGGTAGCGAAGATGTAGCCACTGCCGATGGTCACCAGCTTGCAGCCGTCGTCTCGCCCTGCCATGTAGTTCAGCACAGCGGCGTCGTAGATAAACGCGTCCAGTTTGCTGGGCAAACCATCAATGGAACAAAAATATTTGCCTGTCAATATCTGTAACACAACTCCACAGTTGGGGATGACTAAAACATTTAAGTGATACAGTGCCTCCAAGTAATATTCAACCCCCTGTAGATTTTGCTAATGCAAGAAGTTGCAAATAAGTTACAGCCTTC
>JAVSBU010340993.1:0-10615 GCA_033118015.1 Loricariichthys derbyi | reverse complement strand
TGTGTGTGTGTGTGTGTGTGTGTGTGTGTGTGTGTGTGTGTGTGTGTGTGTGTGTGTGTGTGTGTGTGCGTGCATAGCTTCCTCTAAGTAATTCCTTTACTAAGTGTCCTAAATACTTTGTTGCATATCTCTTACTAAGCATTAAACTAATGTATGGCTTCATGTAACTGGTAAATATATCAGAGAAACTAACATGGTATCAAAACTATTTCTATCCTGCTTATGTATATGTATATTACTTGCAACTAAACAGTCTTTGGTTGTTGTGCCAGCCAGCTTTTATCATCTTTGGGGTTGATAGCTGTTTTGGGGTTGATCTTCTTCCTCTCAGTACTGAATAGTGCAGTGTTTAGGGAGTTGTGGTTCACTGTAGCTGCGTAGGTGGGACTGAACAAACTTTCTTCATAATGCAAACCTTTTTTCAGCTGTATAGTCCATCTGGCCGAGCCAGTAAATAGTCTCTGACCATCTAGTCTATTATTTCCACGCAGGTTGGGCCAGTTTTACCATCATCTGTGCAGCCGTTAATCCTTGGATCATCATGGGAAGTGTAAACATCATTACATCGGGTGTACACAGTGAAATATAGGTTTGTTGACATAGGATATTGTTTCCAAATAAGCTGAAAGGTGTGGATGCAGATACAGGGACAGAAAGTCTTTATTGTATTTGAGCGCAGGTGGTTACGTGGCCTGTCATTGGATGCAGCTACGCTTGTCCCAAGAGTCCTAGGGTTTTTACTAAACATTCAGACCTGGGGAGATGAATGTTGTTTTATACAGGTATATGCTGGTCCTGAGTCAAGCATGGTCAAAGTCTTTTTGCCATTTAGCAGAACCTGCAGCATGGGCTCTTCTCTGGGTGCATTACTGATGACTGGCAGCTGCCCCTCCCCCTTAGGACTCTCTAAGCATCTTCAGTATCCCTCACCTGCCCCCTGCCAGGGGTTCACTGTTCCATTTGCTCTAGGTGATGTTTGTGGAGGCTGATATTGTTGGTGGCCTCCTTTTCCATGTGGTCTCTGGAAGGGCTGACACAGCTGGTTTCCTTGTTGCCGGTAGTTGTGCTGCTGCTGATACTTTTGTGGAAAAGTCTGCATACCTTGCTGGTAACAGTAACGTGCTAGGTGTCCTTGGTGTCCACAACTCCAGCAGGTCAGCGGCGTGTGCTGTCCTTTATTTTGACCATTCTGTGGCTTCCTTCCACCTCTGCTTTGTGGCTGATAGCTCTGCTGCTGATGAATCTGTGGAGAGGTTTGCACACTTTGCTGTTGACAGTGGCATGTCATGTGCCCTTGCTGTCCACAGTTCCAGCCGATTGGCGGTGGGTTCACCTGGCCTCCCTTCTGGTCGTTCTGGGAGCTTCTGGTGCCTTTGCCGTTTGACCCATCATCTGGCCCTGATTCAGCCTGGTAGATCACTTTTTGTGGTGGATGTGGCTATTGGGAAACAGATGGCTGCAAGGCTCTTAATAGTTGGTTTTGTGCAGATTTTACATACATTTCTTGTTGCATTACTATTATTTGGATGGCTAAGCACACAGCCTTTTTAAGGTTTTTAACCATGCCTTGCAGTTTGGGCTCATTGCCATTGTCTTTCTCTTTTACACCAGCCTGTACTGCAGTGAGCTGTAGTTGCATTAGCTGCCTGCCTTCCATCAGGTCTTGCTCTCGTTGTTGCTGTTCTTGTTTCCTGTATCTGTCATATACATGTGTTACATGATCACAGAACTGGTCAATAGGCATGGTTTTAAGGCCTACTACTTTATCCAGTTTAGAGACTACTGGTATTGGTAGACTTAAGTCATTTATCTTTAATGTATTATATTTAATTTAGTGGTGTGCAACTACTAAAAGTTGAGGAATTCCAACTTAAAAGATAGTATTTTAAAATACGAGACCTGCCAATATAATAAACAAAGATATTCATTCCCACAATTCATGGATGAGTTTTTATAACAATCCACTGCAATAAAAAGCAAAAGTGTTTAACCGTTTACCCCTTAAACACAATTCATGCATTATTGAAAAAGTCATCCATGCCCCAAAAATAATTAGATGAGTTAATAAATAATTAAAAGGTTAACAATTTATTTTAAGATCTTTTTTTATCACTCTTTACAATTACAATTTTCACAAATAATGGAAACTATAACCTTATAGTGAGCTTATATTTTTATCCTTTTTTATTGATGATTATTAATACTGGAAATTATGTTCTACTTATGTTATTAATACCTGCAGGATTCTCTGTAAAGTTCACTCCCTTAGCCTTTTTCCCATAACTGGGCGTGCCACAAGGGCTTATAAGGTTTGATTTCAAAGGTCTCTTTTTCTTAGATAGTTTACCTTTCAAGGTTAACGAGTCCTTATCCGTCCTAAAATCAGCTTTGTTAAAATCACTCTACCTAGATGAGATTAACGCATGAACAGATTCCACTACTTGAAATCTCAATCTTTCTAATGAGAAACTGTGACCTTACTTTAGTGATTATATAAAATATATATTACATACAGACATTTAATTACAAATGCCCATCTATTAGTTCTAATGTGAATTTGCCCTGCTTGTGGGATTTTGACACGTTTTTCTAGCTTAGTTTGTGACCAAGCACCTTGTTTAACAAAGTTCCCACAAGGTAACTCCCGAATAATAAGGCAGTCTTACTTCTGTAAGGTCGGGGTTAAATGGAGACGTAGGTAGGGTAAAGGAAAGGGAGAAACACCGGTTTAATCCAATACTTGTGGTCCAGAAACACAGTCCGAATTCGTTACACAGAGAGATATCCAGAAATGCAAACAAAGCCAAAGGGAGATCCAATAACACACGAAACCATAAACCGTAGCCTAATCCAAAACCATGAAAACCAATCGATACAATATACAACGCTCAGTAGCTCAACAAAGTCGGCAATACCTCGCGCCGGGCTGATGCGCACTGAGTCTATTTAAGCCGTGGTCTTAACAAGCCGCAGGTGGCTCTAATCTTAAAATTCGGGCGATAGAGTGCGCGCCAGGCCCGGCTCCGGCTCAGATGCATCCTGGGAACTGCAGTCCATCGGTTCAGGGAGCGTGACAGTACCACCCCCCGAAGATTCAGGGCCGGTCTCCTCTCCAGACCGGTGCTGGGAGAGGTCCTCCTCTCCGGACAGGTTCTCAGGGCCCTCCCTCGCTGGCGTAGTTTCCGGCTCGCCCCTGGGTCTTGGCTTGGACCAGAAAAAGGTGCGAGAAGGTTGCGCAGGACGTGCTGAGGCGGAGTCCCTCTGACTCTGCAGCTTCCTGGGCCTGCCCCTGGGTCTGGGTGCTGGCATCTGCGGGTTACCCCGATGAAAGTCGCTGATCAGCAGGAGATCTAGGATGTCCTCCGCGGGTACCCAGCTCTGCTCCTCTGGGCTGAACCCCTCCCAGTCCACCAGGTATTGCAGGCCGCTCACCCTTCTCGTCGACTTCAGTACATGCCGCAATGAGTATATGGATTCCCCTCTTGTCGTCTCGCGGTCCAGGGCCTCAACTCCCTCCGGGGCTTCCTCCAGCAGCCCCCTGACGAACGGTTTCAGCCGCGAGACGTGGAACGATGGGCAGATGCGAGACCGTGGAGGCAAATGAATACAATAAGTAACCTCGTAATTTTTTTTCACAACCTTAAATGGCCCCGTGTATTTTGGTGCAAGTTTGTTACTTCCCTGCCGTGGCTGGAAGGCACGCGTTGAAAGCCACACCCCGTCCCCTGGCTGGTAGGTCGGCGTCTCTCGATGCCTGTCTGCCTGCTTCTTGTAGCGGTTGATGCTCTCATCTATCCACTTATGGGTGTGCTCCCATACTTCCTCACCTCGTTTAAGCCAGTGGTCCATGGCAGGGATGTTTGTGGATTGTCCAGGATCGACCAGGGCATAAGGGGAGGCTGGTACCCCAACATGCATTGAAATGGAGTGATGCCCGTAGTGGTTGAAACCAATGAGTTCTGCGCCAGCTCCGCCCATGGGAGGAAGGTAGCCCAATCATGTGGGTTCTCAATGCAATAGATCCTGAGGAACTTGTTTAGGTCCTGATTAGTCCTCTCACATTGCCCATTGGATTCTGGGTGATACCCTGACGTGAGACTTACCGTGATTCCTAACCCATTCAGGAAGTCCGCCCATACCTGGGATATAAATTGTGGTCCCCTATCTGATACGATGTACTCAGGTATGCCGAAAAATCTAAACACCTGGTGAAACAGGGCCTCCGTGGTCTCGAACGCACTGGGTAGCTTCGTGAATGGCAGAAACCTGACCCCCCGAGAAAACCTATCTACCACTGTCATAATAACAGTGTGCCCCTTTGAGGGCGGTAAATCGGTTACGAAATCCACCGCTAGGTGGAACCAGGGACGATTAGGGGTAGGTAGCGGAACGAGTTTACCTGCTGGGAGGACCTGCGGAACCTTATTACGCGCACATGTGGAGCAGGATGCTACCCAGACATGAATGTCGCGTCTCATGTTCTAGCACCAGAACTGCGATTCCAATAGTTGCCGGGTTCTGGCCTTGCCAGGGTGACCTGAAGTGAGAGATGTGTGAGCCCAGCTATCTCTAAATCTTTCTGCTACAAAGATCTTACCCATAGGACACTGTTTGGGAGGTGGTTGCTTGGTGTTGAATTTCTGGATCTCGTCCACCACCGCCCAACGTATTGGTGCTGCAAACAACTCGGGGCCCAGCACATTCTCAACTTCACAGTCGGGTTCCCTGTCCTCCTCAAAAACCCACGACAAGGTGTTGGCCTTGGTATTGCATTCCCCCGGTCTGTAAGTGAAAGAAAAGTTAAACCTGGCGAAAAACAGTGACCACCTAGCTTGTTGGGCATTTAAGCGCTTCAGATTTTTTAGGCACTCTAGGTTTCTATGGTTCGTGATAACTACAAACGGGTGTTTAGCACCCTCTAGCCAATTCCGCCATTCCTCAAAGGCCAGTTTGACTGCCAACAGCTCCTTGTCACCAATGGTGTAATTCTGCTGCGCGGAGTTCATCTTCCGTGAGAAGAACGCCACCGGGTACAATTTGCTCGGGGAGCCCTTATTCTGTGACAATACAGCTCCCACACCGGTATTGGATGCGTCCACCTCAACCACGAACGGGACCTCAGGATTGGGGTGTTGCAAAATAGGCGCCGATGTGAATCTCCTCTTTAAGTCTTTAAAGGCGCCCTCAGCCTGATCAGACCATATTAGCCACTTAGCTTTACCTTTCAGGGCATTGGTTAGGGGCGCCGCTACCGAACTGTAATTTAAAAAGTTAAAGTCGCTTAAATCCCACGCGCTCGAGGTGCTCTCCATTTTGAGAGTGAGACTAAAGGCTTCTGACTCCCTGTTGTAACGGACAACACTCGTATCGATCTCCTGAACTCCATCTCCCAGAATCCCCTGCACCAGCACACCTCGTACACGCCTTCATCATCACCAGAATTCTGATCACCTGTTCCTAGCTCCTTATATACCCTGTTCCCACGCTACCTCCTTGCAAGGTATTGACTTGTTCTTACTAAGCGTTTCCATGAGTGTTTTTCGGTTTGTACTTTGGGCTTCGACTTGGTTTACGTTTCTACTGGCTTTACGATTTATTGGATTTCCCTCTGGCACTTTGCACGGTCTGACGGATATTGTTACTGGACTCTCTGCTCGTGACTCGACTCTGATTTTGGATTATCCCTTGGCAGGGTTGTTTAATAAACCTCTGTTTACCTTTCTACATTCTGCACGCATCGTGATTTCTCAGCTGCCCGTGACAGAATACCTCACCGGCTACACGATGGCGGATGGAAAGGATTTCTTGGCAGCATTGACTGCGCAAGGCAAGTTCATTGAACAACACAATCGTGCCATGGAGGCTCTGGCCACATCTGTGAGCGAACTGGCGCAGAGTCAGCGTGAACAACAGTCGCAGATCAGTTCGCTCACCAATGGTCTCCGCGATCTGATTACCCAGGCACGTCCGTCTCCTTCAGCAGTAGGACTCAGCTCGTCGGAACCACCCTGACCCATCACTACCAACGCTCCTACTGTCATCAGCAAACCGGACAAGTATGACGGTTGAAGTATGAAGGAGTTTCTCCTTCAGTGCTCAATATACTTTGCTCAGGCCTCACTACCCTCACACCGGGCATGAATCTCGTTTCTCATTTCACGCCTTACCGGAGATGCTCTCAGCTAGGCTATCTCTGTTTGGGAGGCTTTTGAGCACTCTTCCTATGAGGAATTTATTTCAGAATTTAAGGCGGTGTTTCATCACCTCACCAAGGCCAGTCAGCCAGTGCCGTGCTGATTAACCTTAGCTAGGGATCTGACACTGTGGCCGAATATGCAATGAGGTTCCGCACGCTGGCCGGGGGCAGCAAATGGAACGAACCCGCATTGATCGAGCAGTTCCGAAATGGCCTTAGTTCGGAGATCCTCCATGAACTGGCCTGCAAGGATGATGGTCTCAGCCTGAACGCCCTCATCACACTTGCCATACGCATGGACCAACTACACAGCCGTAGCCCATCGGTGGCCACACGAACACACACGGATACTTCAGTCGAACCCATGGACTGCTCTCCCTACAAGGTATCGCCACAGGAGAGGGCTCGCCGAGTACGGGAAGGACTGTGTTTTTATTGCGGTACCAAGGGCCATTTAGTAAGGCAATGCCCTGACTTACCTCACCGAGCACCAACCACCCGGACCCAGCCTCCGACTAACCATCCGGTGAGTACCTCTCCGATAGCTTCACGAGCTAGATCATTCATCATACCTGTGACCGTTTACTCCCATGATGTTCTCCCAGCGCTGATCGACTCTGGCTCTGAGGGAAATCTAATGCACCAACGAGTGGTTGCACAGCTAGACCTACCTACCAGGAAGATCCCGAAACAATTTACTCTCTCTGCTGTCGACGGTGAACCAGTTGGGGTTGTGGACACCACCACGGAGGCAGTTCGCATCAATGTGAGCGCACTACATCAGGAGGAATTGCACTTCTTCGTCCTCGACACATGTGCGCACGATATCATTTTAGGATTACCCTGGCTCCAACTTCACAGCCCAATGGTTGACTGGGCGGCCAAGGAGATCACCGGGTGGTCCAACTACTGCGAGCAAAGGTGTCTCCGAGGGGTAGGCACGGCCGTGCGCGCCTTGTCCATGGAAGACACTGAACCCAATCTACCCATTGTCATACCCCCCGAGTACTTTGATCTACGTCAGGCTTTCAGCAAGGAACGGGCCACTAAGTTACCCCCTCACTGAGCCTATGACTGTGTTATCGAGGTTGAGGGGAATCAGGTACCTCCCAGGGGATGTGTCTACCCCCTGACACAGCAGGAGGAGAAAGCCATGGAGGACTACATCTCAGAGGCTCTTCACCAGGGGTTCATCAGGCCATCTACGTCCCCCGCCGCAGCAAGTTTATTCTTTGTAAAGAAGAAGGACGGCAGCCTACGACCCTGCATCGACTACAGGGGAATCAATGCGGTCACCAAAGCCTATCCGTACCCGTTACCCCTGGTTCCCTCCGCCCTGGAGAAATTACGCAATGTGAAGATCTTTACCAAGTTGGATTTACGCAGCGCCTACAATCTCATTCGTATAAAGGCTGGGGACGAATGGAAAATAGCCTTCCACACCACACGAGGGCACTACAAGTATCGGGTAATGCCCTTCGGCCTAAAGAATGCCCCCTTCGTGTTCCAGGCCTTCATTAATGATGTACTGCGGGATATCCTTGGGCGCTTTGTAATAGCATACATTGATGATATCTTGACATTCTCCTCGGATCGGCCAACCCACACGCAGCACGTACGCACCGTCCTCTTGCAACTGCTAAGCCATGGGCTATACATAAAGGGAGAGAAATGTGAATTTTCCACCAGAGCCACCACCTTCCTAGGCTACATAATCAGTGATCAGGGGGTGTCTGGACGAACGCAAGATCTCCGCGATCATTGAGTGGCCCAGACCCAACATGGTACGAGAGCTGCAACACTTCCTTGGCTTCACTAATTTCTATAGAAGGTTTATCTGACATTACAGCACTGTGGCAGCACCACTAACGTCACTGCTCAAAGGCAACGCCAAGCATCTCCACTGGGATACAGCAGCACAGGAGGCATTCGAGGACTTGAGGGGAAGGTTCGTTTCAGCCCCCGTACTACAGCACCCCGACCCCAACCTCCCATTCATCGTCGAAGTGGACGCATCCGGCACAGGAGTCGGTGCGGTGCTATCCCAATGATCAGGGGACTCCAGTAAGATGCACCCAGTGGCCTTCTTTTCCAGGAAAATGGACTCTGCTCAGAGGAATTATGGCATTGGTGATCAAGAGTTACTGGCCCTAAAACTAGCTCTAGAAGAATGGCGTCATTGGCTGGAGGGGGCCAAACACCCTTTCTTGGTGCTAACCAATCACTGCAACCTAGAATATCTGAAAGCGGCCAAGAGACTCAACGCCAGACAAGCACGATGGTCTATGTTCTTTGCCAGATTCGATTTCACCATTTCGTATCTCCCAGGAACCCGCAATGTTAAGGCCGACGCTCTATCGAGACAACATGAAGAAGAGGAGGAAGAGGCCCCCACGACCAAACCCATCATCCCACCTCGACTATTTGCTGCTCCCATTCAGTGGGAGGTCGATGCTGAGATCGCCAGGGCCCTCACCCACTCCCCTACGCCCGCACAGTGCCCCACAGGGAGGTTGTAGGTCCCTCCTGAATTCCGGGGTCGACTCATCTCCTGGGTACATACGTCCATTGCCTCGGGGCACCCAGGAGAGCAATGTACGCTTCAGCTACTGCAGCAAAAATACTGGTGGGAAGGGATGGCTCAGGACGTTCACCGATATTTAGCTTCATTCTCCGTATGCACACAAGCAAAGGCCCCACGAACCTTGCCGGCCGGCAAACTTATGCCGTTGAACGTACCCGCTCACCCATAGTCACACATCGCTGTGGACTTCGTCACGGACCTTCCTCCCTCAGAAGGCAACATGGTCATCCTCACCATCGTCGACAGGTTCTCCAAGGGGTTGAGGTTCATACCACTCCCCAAACTTCCGACAGCATTTCAAACCACCGAAGCACTATTTCAACATGTTTTTCGCACATTTGGCATCCCAGAGGACATTGTTTCAGACAGGGGAGTCCAATTCACTTCTCTTGTGTGGAGATCGTTCATGGAGAGAATTGGAATCGTCACCAGCCTTACGGATATTACCCCCAATCCAATGGCCAGTGTGAGAGGGCCAATCAAGAGCTCACTAAATTCCTCAGGGTGTTCTGCTCCAATAACCAGGGCGATTGGGCGACCTACCGACCTTTGGCCGAAATGGCCCAAAACTCGCTGGTAAGCTCCTCTACTCACCTCTCCCCGTTTCAGTGTTTTCTAGGGTACCAACCATCTCTTATGCCTTGGACACCAGAACCATCCAGCTTTCCTGCTGTCGAACAATGGATGCAGAGAAGCCAGCGAGTATGGGGGCAGACCCACCAGCACATTAAGGCGGCCCTACGGACGCAGAAGCACCAGGCGGATCGTAAAAGGGGCAGAACACCCTCCTACAATGTCGGGGACCGTGTCTGCCTATCCACGAGAGACCTTCAGCTAAGGGAAGGCAGCAGAAAACTATTTCACAAATTCATTGGTCCTTTCCGAGTTTTAAAGCAAATTAACCGGGTAACCTACAAGCTGGAACTGCCTTCAGATTATCACATTCACCCTGTCTTCCATGTCTCTCTTCTTAAACCAGTAAAACCCGGACCCCTGGACGAGGCGACACCTGGCACCCCTCCAGAGCCCGTGGTCATGGACGGCACACCCATTTATGCTGTAAGACGCCTCTTGAACTCCAGAAGAAGAGCAGGAATCCTCCAGTATCTCGTCAACTGGGAGGGATTCGGCCCCGAGGAGAAGAGCTGGGTACCCGCTAGGGACATCCTGGACCCACTACTCATCGAGGAGTTCCACCGCAAACACCCCTCTCGACCAGCTCCATGACCCAGGGGTCGTCCCAGGGGGGGAATTCTGCTCATTCAGGCATCGTCAGCCATCTCGGACCACAGCTCCCAATCCCGTCAGGAGGGGGAATAGGTATCATCCTCCACCTCGCGATGTGTCTGACTCTTTGGGGGGGGCAATGCAACAGATAGCATGCATCTCGCTCACCCGAACTCCATCTCCCAGAATCCCCTGCACCAGTGCACCTCGTACACGCCCTCATCATCACCGGAATTCTGATCACCTGTTCTGAGGTCCATATAAACCCCGTTTCCACGCCACGTCTTTGCGAGATATTGACTTGTTCTTACTAAGCGTTTCCATGAGTGTTTTTCAGTTTGTACTTTGGGCTTCGACTCAGTTTACGTTTCTACTGGATTTACGATTTATTGGATTACCCTCTGGCACTTTGCACGGTCTGACGGATATTGTTACTGGACTCGACTCTGATTTTGGATTATCCCGTGGCTAAGTTGTTTAATAAACCTCTGTTTACCTTTCTACATTCTGCACACATCGTGGTTTCCCAGCTGCCCGTGACAATTGCACTGCCCACACCAAGTGCAGAACTAAATGGCTGCTTCAGTGTGGCGTTTTAATAACAAATG
>JAVSBU010340982.1:0-10616 GCA_033118015.1 Loricariichthys derbyi | reverse complement strand
TTGTACTTCTACTTTTACTTTCAGTACTTAAGTAGTAATTTTTAAGTTACTTCTACTTGCAATACTTAAGTACAAATTTTTTAAACACTTTCAAACTTCTACTTAAGTATTGTGTTTAAAGAACACTTCTACTTCTACTCAAGTAACTTCATTGATCTAATACTTGTACTACTCCACTACTCTACTCCAATACTTTATAAATCTCTGTTTGTTTCTCAATAACTGGCCAGGCTGCCGTGGCCCAATCCAGAGCTTTAACAGTCAACCGGGAAACCACAAAATAAATCTTGGCCGAGTTGGTGGCGGTAGGCGCGTTAGAAAAATAGAGAGAGCATTGCAGCAAAAAACCTTGACAGGTTGCTGGTGATCCCTCGAATTTATCAGGTTTACTAACTGGGAACCCTGTTCCCTCACTAACTTTCGGTACTGCGACCTTCTCTGACACGGCGCAGTCAGTTGGAAAACACTCCATAATGGCTTTTAACGAGGCTTGAATATCAGAAAGGAGCGTACCTTGCTCGTGTTGCTGGGCGCGCATGGTGGAGATAGTAGCGGCCACCTGATGCAGCTGAACATGGTGTTCGCCCAGCAAACTGCCATGGTGAGCAATGGCTTCCTCTAAATCCTTTACCTCCGCCATCTCATGGGGGGCGAAGTATTCTGTGACGGCGGACAGAGGTGGAGACGCAAGCAGAGGTAAAGGGTTAGAAAAGGCAGGTTTATTCCACAAATCGTCGTCGTAATAAACAGTCCGGGGCCGATACACACAATAGCCGTAAACCGAGTAGACAAAGCCAAGAGGATAATCCAAATACCGTAAACCGAGAACACCAGCAAAAGAATCGTAAACCGTGAAGACCAACACCAGAGAAATTGAGAAACGCTCGGTACACAACATAAGTCAGCAATACTTCGCACCGAGCTGGCGCGCCCTGAGTCTATTTGACAGGCTCTTAATAAGCCACAGATGCGTTCAACAGAATTCGGGTGATAGAGGGCGTGCCCGTCCTGGTTCCGGTTCAGGTGCGTTCTGGGAGTTGGAATCTGCTTGCTCCTGGGACATGACAGACACTAGCTCATGATTACTAATAACTGAGAAAAAAGATAGTAGTAGAGCCGACATTCAGTCCGTCATTCCCGGTCCTGCAGTCGACAAATCAATGTAAGTGGACACTACACGCCTGCCTCGAGAGGAGAGAATTCGGCCATTACGTTTTGGATTATGCCTTTACTGCGGGTTACCTGGTCATGTTATACGTCAGTGTCCCAACGCCCTTCCCGATCTCAACCACTCAACTGTGGGAGATTTAGGCTCGTCCCACGGTGGGTCTTACCGTGCTCCACACGGTCACCCAGGCCGTCCATATGAGCCAACTGTCAACCCATCGGCAAAGTGTGTGGAGTCTACTCCACACTCTAAAGCGGTAAATAGCTGCTCTTCGAGCACATTTGTAATTCCTGTGACCATTTATTGCCAAAACACTCCATGTGTTTCCAGCCTTGATTGATTCCGGATCTGAGGGGAACTTCATGAATCAACATCTTCCAGAGCAACTCCAGATCGAACTGGACACCGTCCGGTTCCCTAGAAGACTGACAGCGGTAGATGCATCCCCAGTGGGACAAGGAGTAGTCACTCATATAACGGTACCCTTGCGAATGAACGCTAGTGCTATACACCTGGAAAGAAAAAGACTGTTTGTGTTAAATAAAACAGATTATTGCATAATTATAGGGCTACTGTGGTTAAGCAAGCACAACCCAGTAATATCTTGGACTGACAGAAGTATAGTATTGTGGTCGGATTATTGTAAGCTACACTGTGTACAGATCCCAGAGGTAAAACTTAGCACTACTTCTGTCGAAAGTCCAGAGGGAGAAGAAAATGTACATATTCCTCCCAAGTACTCTGATTTCCTCGATGTATTCAGTAAGGTAATGGCTACTAAACTTCCCACACACAGAGCATGCAATTGCTCCATTCAGCTGATCGATAATCAGATCTCGCTGAAATCCCATGTTTACCCATTAACCCAGGTTGAGGAAAAAGCGATGGAGGAATATGTACAGGAAGCGCTGGAACAGGGGTTTATTCGTAGATCAACATCACCAGCATGCGCCTCCTTCTTTTTTGTAAAGAAGAAGGATGGTGGATTACGCCCATGCATTGATTTATTGGTTAAATCAGATCACCAAGTCCTATCCATACCCCTCCCTCTAGTGCCGGTGGCTCTCAAACAATTACGGCATGCCACAATTTTTTATAAACTAGACTTGCGGAGCGCCTACAATTTGGTATGCATTAGGAGGGGGGACAAGTGGAAAATCGCATTCTCCACCACTAAAGGACATTATGAATATCGAGTTATGCCTTTCGGTTTGAAAAATGCACCCTCTGTCTTTCAGTCATTCATTAAAGATGTTTTCCGTGATCTTCTGGGCAAATATGTTATAGTATACATCGACAACATCCTGATATATTCACCTGACAAGTCTACCCATGTCTCCCACGTATGCCAAGTGCTTACTTGTCTGAGAGAGAAACAGTTATACATAAAACTAGATAAGTGTGAATTTCATTTATCAACCGTATCATTCCTAAGGTACGTCATAAGTCCAAAGGGAATAATGATGGACGACCAAAAAATTCAGGCAGTATTAAAGTGGCCGACACCCAAGACGGTAAAAGAGCTTAAGAGGTTCCTAGGCTTTGCAAACTTCTACAGAAGGTTTATTAGGAACTATAGCTCTGTAGCAGCACCACTCACAAATCTGTTAAAACATAATTCTAAGAAGCTAGAAGGGTCGGATCAGGCTACTAATGTGTTCAGAGAACTCAGAGAACTCTTCACCACAGCCCCCTTATTACAGCATCCCAACCCCACGGAACCATTTGTAGTAGAGGTAGATGCCTCGAGTGTTGGTGTAGGGGCTGTGTTGTCACAGTATGGGGGAACACCCAACAAACATCACCCCATAGCATATTTCTCTCAAAGGTTGACTCCAGCAGAAAGAAACTATGCTATCGGCGACAGGGAACTTCTAGCCAAACTCTCCCAGCTGACAAGCTAGTACCTCTTCTTGTACCTTGTCGTCCGTGGTCACATATAGCCATAGACTTTGTTAACGAACTTACCAGAATCGCAAGGGTACACAGTCATCATGACTATTGTTGATCGTTTTTCTCGTGGGTTTCATTTTTGTGACATAACGGTGGCACAGACGAACGCAGAAGGTGAAAATAAAGGTTTATTTACAAACGACATACAGACAATAACCCAAAGGCGAATGCAAACAAAACAAAGACCTCACCAAACATACAGGGCTAGGCAATTTCAAAGTCGAACATGCAAAGGTAAATACTGGCAGATAAAACAATGCAGAAGCAAATCACAAAGTCAAAAGGCAGGCAAGGTCGATAATCCAATAAGCAATCAGTGAACTAAACGCTCGGTAAGGCACACAGTGAACTATGGCGATACTTCACGATGTAGCACAGAAGAACCGAGCTTAAATAGGAAACGCTAATCAGAACTCAGGTGAAGGTGATCTGCCAATCACCCAGTCCTCCCGTGCTATGCTGACACCTGCCGGCAGTGTACAAAGGGAATTGCAGTTCCCTTCAGAGCATTGTGTGACAGTTTTATACCATTTGTGCAATTACCCAATGCTTTCTGCATTTTGCAGGTGTGGTCTGCATTCATGAATGGCTTAGGAGTGACTGTTAGCTTCTCTTCAGGTTATCACCTGGAATCCACTGCACAATGCGAACGTATAAATCAAGAATTGAGCAAATATTTGAGAATATATTGTTCGGAAAACCAACAGGACTGGGCTAAGTATCTCCCTTGGGATGAGATTGCTCAGAACTCGTTAACAAGTTCCTTGACAAAGTTAACTCAGTGCATGTTAGGTTTTCAACCTCCCCTGATGCCATGGTCAGGTGAAAGATCTGACATCCCAGCGGTGGACGAGTGGCTTGGACGCAGCGAAAAGGTGTGGGAACAAACACACCAACACATAGAGAATATCCTAAGACGTCACAAGGAACAAGTCGATGAGCACTGCAGCGAAACTCCTATCTACAACCCGGGGGACAGAGTATGGCTGTCTACCAGAGACCTTCGTCCACACCAGAGGAGTAAAAAATTATCGAATACATACATTGGTCCTTTTGTAATCCAAAGAAAAATTAACAAAGTTACTTATTGCTTAAACTTACCTGCTCACTACCGCATTTGTCCTTCATTTCATGTATTTCTGTTGAAGCCGTTCATACCTGGTCCACTAGATGAATATTCTACCGACCCCGCGTCTCCAGCCCTGGTGGACTTTGGGGAGGGACTGGTGTATGTTGTGAGGCGGCTGCTGAATTCACCTCAGCACAGGTCAGGTCTACAGTACTTAGTCGATTGGGAGGGATACGGTCTGGAGGAATGATGCTGGATTCCTGCTGCAGACGTGCTGGCTCCTCTACTCATTAAGGAGTTCCACCGGACTCATCCTTCATGTCCCACACCCCGGCCAAGAGGCCATCCCAGGTGGATTATTGACTCCTTGGGAGGAGACTTACAGAGACGGTCCTCTCGATCGCGGGTCTTCAGTTCCAACTCCATCGTAAGAAGAGGTCAAGCCAAGCAAGAACTTACTACTCAGTCCAGTTCTGCCACCAGATTCAGGTCTTCTGATCCTTCCGGTTAGGGGTTAGGGGACACAGTTTCCAGCATTGCCCTGTTCATGCGATCGTCTCTGGATCTTCGGGGGGGGGGGGGGGTACTGTGTCACGCCCGCTAAGGCTCAGGACTGCATCTCCCAGAATACTTTGGGGCATGAGGCAGTGTTGACACGCCCACTTTCACCCGGGTATTAGCGATCGGAAGCTGGATCTCATTAGTGAACGCTTTAAATGGAGACTCAGCCCTTGTACTCACTGCGAAGTATTGCCGACATTAGTTGCCGTACCGAGCATTATATTCACTGTTTTCTGATCTCCTGCTTTTGACCTTGTTCTGCTGCTCTGGTTCCCATGTTTATTGGATTTTCCCTTTGTACCTGTTTGCCTTGGATTTGATAGTTATACTGTGCTTTGACCCTTGCCTGTCTTACTGACCATGATTCTTGTCTTGCCCTTTAGTTATTTTTATATTAAAACCTGTTTTATCCTTTACTCAGCGAGCGTCACCCCATTATTAACCGGTGTTACAACCGGGCTTGTCTTTGTCTTTCGAGAGTTTTCGCTGACTTTTTAACGAGGCGTTTTGTGGGATTCGGAGTACAACCACAACACTCTCGAATTTACTTGAGGCCTGCCGAGATTTATCATGGAAAAATTTGCATACTATTCTCCGCCCCCTTTTGTCGCAATTTTTGTCGTGGATGTCGAGGTTTTTTTGAACCACAACAGCCAAGTGTGAACCTTGCATAAAAGATAAAAGCCAATATCTTACTGCACACATTAACGGACTCCAGCCTTTTCAGAAAGTAGAGTCTGCTTATTCCCTTCCTATACATAGCCTTTGTGTTGGTCCTCCAGTCCATTCTGTTGACAAGCAGGACAGACAAGCTTGTGATCTTCCTCTTGAGTCCACCATGATCTCATGTGTTTTGGACATGTTAAGGAGCAGATGGTTCCTTGCACACCACTCAACAAAGCCATTAGCAAAATCACTGTACCTTTCTGCCCATCCTTAATGCACCCAACCACCACAGAGTTGTCAGAAAATTTCTGAAGGTGGCAGAGGTCCAACTGGTACTGGGAGTCAGTGGTGTACAAGGTGAAGTTTAAAGGGGAGAATGCAGTTTCCTGTGGTGCTCCAATGCTACCGACCAGATGATCAGACTGGCAGGATCCCAGCTGCATATGCTGGGATATTGCAGACAGGTAGTCAAAGACACAGGCTGTTATGGACAGACGTCTTCTCAACCTCTTCCCCCAGCACAAGTGGTTTGGTGGTATTGAATATACTAGAGAAATATAAGAAAGTTATACTCACTGTCCTGTTGTTTTGATCCAAATGGGAGCCCTCAGCAATAAGTAGATAACATGCACTTGTGACATCATGAAGGCACAGACAAATGCGGACAGACAAAGAAACGTTTATTTACACAAACGACGGACTGATAAAGCAACCAAAACATGAGACACAAATGTAACAAAATGGCTACACAAAACATACAGGGCTTAGGCAAAATAGTAGTCAAACAGTCAGGCAAAAATACTGGTAATCACAACAATGTAGAGAGGCAATAGACTAGGTTGAAAAAGGAAGCAGCAAGGTCAAAATCCGTGATGGCAATCAGTAACAATAATGCTTGTTAGGGCTTCATAATAGAGGCAATACTTCACAAAGAGAGACGGGAGATCGGAGCTTAAATAGCAAATGGGCCTCAGTACTCAGGTGAGGCTTGTTTGGCACTCAAACCGATCTCCTGTGAGCTGCTGACGCCTCCTGGCAGTGCATGCTGGGAATTGCAGTTCCCAGAAGTGAGCTTGGGAGGCTTAGACCATGGCATAACAGTATTCCCTCCCAAAGAGTCAGTGACTATAGAGGAACACCACCAACCCTGCCGGACCTCTCCTGGAAGGGCCCCAGGGCTGACCTCTCGGGTGGGGAGTGGGTTTCTCGGGGTGCCAGGTGTAAAAGTCGGCAACTATACTGGGGTCTAGACCATCTTTGGCTGAGACCCAGCTCCGCTCCTCCGGCCCGTAGCTCTCCCAGTCTGGATATGCCCCTCTCACCTTATGGAGTCCAGTATCTGGTGCATGGCATAGATGGGGGTGCCCTCCAAGTCCAGGGTCAGTGGCGGCATTCCTCAGGGTGACAACTCATCCAAGGGACCCGGAGTAACTGGCTTAAGGAGGGAAACATGGAAGGCGTTAGAAACCCGATATTCGGGTGGCAATTTCAGCTTATAAGTGACATCGTTGATTTTCTTAATAATTACAAAAGGACCCATATACTTAACTCCAAGCTTGCACTTGCACTCCTTAAGCATAAAGTCCTGAGTGGAGAGCCAGACTCTGTCACAACATTGGTAGTAGGGGTTGTCAGACAGATGGTGGTCCATCTGAGCCTTCTGCCTCTCCACTGCCCTCTTGATGTGCCTATGCATCTGCTCCCAGACCTGCTCGCTCCTCTGCATCCAGTCATCCACTGCCCGGATGTTGGTGACCACCCCCGTCCATGGTGCGAGAGGGGGTTGGAAGCTGAGAATACATTGAAAGGGGGTGATTCCTGTGGAAGCACTACATAGGGAGTTTTGGGCAATCTCTGCCCATACCAGGTATTTAGACCAATCCTTCTGATTAGTGCTAGAGAAAATTCTCAAAAAATGTACTTACCTCCTGGTTTGCCCTCTCGCACTGACCATTGGACTGGGGGTGGTAGCCGGAAGACAAGTTGTTCTTGACCCTCAGGTGCTCGCAGAAGGCCAACCAAACCCTGGAAGTAAACGGCGTACACTGATCTGACACAATCTCCTCAGAAATATCGAAATTGCGAAAAATTTGATCATATAGTAACTGGGCTGTCTTCCACGCAGTGGGTAGACCTTAATAGGGGATAAACCTCAATGCCTTGGAGAAACGTTCCACAAAAGTAATAACAGTGGAGAAACCCTCAGATTCGGGAAGATCGGTGACGAAGTCTACCGCGATATAAGGGGATGCAACTTGCCTGCAGGCAGGGTCACAAATTTGTGAATGTCCTGAAGCATGGTCTCCCACCAGTAGCATTGACCAATCAGCTGCTGGGTGCATGCCTCCCCCAGATGGCCAGCCTATACAGATGAATTGGCCCAGGTGATTAAGGCCGCATGGTGAGGGGAATGAACGTATAACTTGTCCAACGGACACTGCTTAGGAGAAGGTCGCTCCCTTAGGGACTTGGTGATCCACCGGTCCAGGTCCCACTGGATGATGCTGTTGTTAATGGAGTGGAGTAATATGCTCTATGGTGCCTTGTAGGGTTCTGACTCTTTGTCCTCCCGACAGTACCTGGAGAGAGCGTCTGCCTTGACATTCTCGGACCCCGCCCGATAGGTTAAATTAAAATTGAACCTGGCAAAAACATCGACCAGGGGGCCTGGTGAGAATTGAGTCTCCTGGCACCCCTGAGGTACTCCAGGTTCTTGTGGTATGTGAGGATCGTGAAAGAAAATCTTACGCCCTCAAGCCAGTGACACATCTCCACTAAGGCCAGCTTTATGGCTAGCAGCTCCCTATCCCCAATGCCATAATTATGCTCGGCTGGTGATAACTTAAGGGAGAAAAAGGCTATGGGATAAAGCTTCTCCGGCTTGCCCTGGCGTTAAGAAAGAATGGCTCCCACTCCAATCTCTGAGGTGTGAACTTCAACAATGAATGGGCACTCTGGGTCGGCGTGGTGGAAGATGGAGACCGTGGTGAATGCCCATTTGAGATTCTTAAAGGCAGCCTCGGCCTTTGATTTCCACCTCAACTTACGGGGACTACCATGCAGAAGGCCCATTAGGGGAGCTGCCACCAGGCTATAGTTTAATATGAAATAACGGTAGAAATTGGCAAACCCCAGGAAAGGTTGCAGGTCCTTAACCGACAAGGGAGTTGGCCAACTGGTAACTGCCGCCACCTTTTGGTTCTCCATGAGGATGCTTCCAGTGCTGATGTGGTATCCTAAAAAGCAAATAGATTGAGCATTTCTCAACCTTGACAAATAAATTGTTCTGTAGCAATCTCTTCAGCACCGTGTGAACATGCTGAACATGGGTTTGTAGGTCAGGAGAATAAACCAGAATATCATCAATGTAGGCAATCAAACTTGTCCAGCATGTCCCGGAGAACATCATCGATAAAAGCCTGGAACACTGACGGGGCTACGGATAAACCAAAGGGCATGACTACATATTCATAATGGCCCCGGTTAGTGATAAAGGCGGTCTTCCACTCGTCCCACTCTCTGATCCGGATGAGGTTATAGGCCCTACGGAGGTCGAGCTTGGTGAAGAACTGGGCCCCTCTTAATTGCTCTAGAGCTGCTGGAAACAGGGGCAAGGGATATGGATACTTGCAAGAGATGTTGTTGACGCCCCAGTAGTTGATGGGTGGACGAAGGCTTCCGTCCCTCTTTTTGACAAAGAAGAAGCCCGTGGCCACCGGGGACCTGGATGGTCGAATTAATCCCAGCTTAAGGGCCTCATAGATGTACTCTGACATAGCAGCCTCCTCCTGACACGGTAATGGATAAATTCACATCTTGGGTAGTACCACTCTCTCCATGAACTCAATGGCACAGCCGTAAGATCTGTGGGGCGGCAGCGAGGTGGCACGAGACCTGCTGAACACCTCCTGGAGATCCTGATACTCAGCCAGTATCTTCGACTCAGTAGAGTCTGTGGGGTTCTCAGCGGACGTGGCGTTGATCCGTAGTCTCTGCTGCTGGAGACATGAGGAATGGCACGAGGCGGACCAGCTGAAGATCTCATGGTCCCTCCAGGAAATGCTGAGATTATGGAGCTTTAGCCAAGGAAGCCCCAGAATGAAAAATCCCTTCGACTAATGACTAATTTTGTGGTAAATTAAAAGACAATGTCCCTATAATTAATTAATTTAAATAAATATATATTTATGGGATATAATGTGGAACGGAAGGTTGTTCCTGTGTTTAGGTGCAGTGACTGAGAATGCCCAACTTCAGCCGGGATCATGGGACAGCTGAAAACAGCTGGTTTGAGGAATGCAGTGGAGGAGGAATAAAAAGAGAGCATTTAATTTATTTAATAAAATAAATAAAACAATGAGCATGTCAGATAAATATCTAGGAGCCATACCATGTAAAGCCTTAAAAACAAGCAGTAAGATCCATCGCGGCCATTCTATTTCAATTTTGAAATAAAAGTACAGAGATCAGAAAATGACTGGTATTTAGTTTTTCGTTTTTGTTTATCATTATTAAAGGGGAAAAAAAATACTAGAATGGCCGTGACATAACGGTAAATGTACGCCGCAGCATTTTGAACCAGCTGCAGGCGTTGCAGGCTGGACTGACTGAGACCGAAATATAGAGAGTTACAATAATCAAGACGAGAGAAGATGAACGCATGGATGACACGTTCCAGATCCTTGGTAGACAGAATGTGTTTGAGTTTTGCAATATTTCTCAGGTGATAAAAACTGCCATGCACAATGGTACTAATTTGCTTCACAAATGTCAGAGTGGAGTCAAAATAGATGCCAAGATTTTTTCTATGCAGATGTACACTAACGGACAGTGAGCCCAAAGCATTGGTTACGGGGCTGATGAAAAAAGTTAAACCTACCGAACGGTGTTGCTTTTTGAAAAAGGAAGATTTCTATTTTATACATTACTCCCAGATGTGTAGACATGGTAGAGAATATATAATAGCAGCCAGGGATGATTCGACCCGGGGATGTTTCGACCCTTGGGGATGTTTTGACCAGAGGACGTTTTGACCCGAAGACGTTTTGGTCATACCGGGGACGATTTGTCCTGGGACGATTTGGCAAAGGGACGATATGACCAGCAACCACTACCTGCCGACTAAACCATCTACAGTGGGGAGAACAAGTATTTGATACACTGCTGATTTTTAAGGTTTTCCCACTTGCAAAGCATGTA
>JAVSBU010340974.1:0-10616 GCA_033118015.1 Loricariichthys derbyi | reverse complement strand
GAGGACAGAGGATGCAGAGGACAGAGTGAGATGGAGGAGGATGACTCACTGTGGTGACCCCTGAAAAGGGAAAAGCCAAAAGAAGAAAAAGATACTAGCTCTGTCACGTTTGGATGCCCAAAAACAAACTCTCTAACACCTGTATTAAAATTACGAGCTTAAAACTTCATATAAAATGAGCATACTTTCGTTATCACAAGTTTACAGCCTTGTAAATCAATTTTGAAATACTGGAAATATTTGTAAGTGATTTTGTACACTTTTATATACTAAGTATGTAGTATTTCATGATTTTCTCAGTCCTGTATCTCTACCTGCTTATCCCCCACCGCCCTTACCATACCGTCTATAAATAAATTAGTAGGAGTGATTTATCATTCAAAGACCTTCATTTACTTTCCTCTCCACTTAATCCAAGTCAGGGGCGCTGGAGATCTGGTGCCTAGCCGAACAACCCCAGACGGAGTGCTAATTCATCGTAGGGCACGTGTACTCACACACTTATACGCACTCACACACTAGGGGCACTTTGGAAACACCAATTAACCTATCACACATCTTTGTAATGTGGGAGGAGACATCCCTTCCCCAGACTAAATTTATTAATTACCGTATTTTCACTACAAGATTATAAGGCGCAGCATCAGTGAATGGATCTAATTCCATACATAAGGCACATTCAGAGAAACAAAACAGTCAAATAAGTCAAACTTTAATCAACTCATTCACATTAACTCTAAATATTGTTCAGTTGTAAGATAAAGTAAAAAAAAACAATACCCTCACTTTTTTCAGTTCATTCTCCTCCATAAATTAATTTCTCACAGCTGCTTTGTTTCCATGTTCTATTATGCAAGTCTGGACGCCATTTTAGTTCATAACAAAGACCCTGACTATGGTTACCGTAATGCTCCTAGAACAAGCACTTCGGCTTTGTTGCTTACCAAAACCATTCTAAAACATTTTGACAGAGTTTTGCATCGCATATATTGTTATACTGCCATCTAGCCGTGCATCACGGCAGTGCTTCTAATTGGTATCAGTAAGCACAACCAGAATCCATACATAAGGTGCATCAGATTATAAGACGCACTGTCGATTTTTGATCAAATCTAAGGATTTAAAGTGCACCTTGTAGTTGTAAAAATACAGTAATTAATTAACTCATTCAGGTTCATGGAAAAACTGGTGCATAGCCAGCAGCATAGAGTGCAAGGCAGGATTCAGTATATGTACTTGGTTTCATGC
This sequence comes from Loricariichthys derbyi, assembly GCA_033118015.1. NCBI lineage: Eukaryota > Metazoa > Chordata > Actinopteri > Siluriformes > Loricariidae > Loricariichthys > Loricariichthys derbyi. The sequence goes on along the minus strand of JAVSBU010340974.1, from coordinate 9,368 downwards.
TGAGAGTTTTGTCTATGCTTTGTGTGAGAGCTGCATTTCATTTTGGGGCTGAGCGAGGCTGTGGAAGGGTAGTGCTGGTGTGGAATGTAGGGCTTCAGCTCCATGAGTGCTGACTGACTGGCAGTGTGTGAGTAATTTATTGAGCTTGGGAAGCAAGAGAGATGTCCCTCTTTCTGTGTGTGAGAGCGCGAAAGAAAGCGAGGGGGGAAGGAGGAGTGTGTAAAAGTTAAACAGAAGCAGGGCATGCACATTGTCTTTTGTAAAATTAACATCCAATAATTAAAAAAAATGTTTTTACTTGGCAAAATCTTTTTTTAATGTCTATAGTGCCTTTCATAGTGTCAAGGTTGCATTTTGGCAATGCTGCCACTGCAGTGTCTTTTTTAGCAACTGTAAAAGCAGGCAGGCTAAAGCAGATTTGTTGGTAACAAAATCACAGCTCAATGTTCAGGCTGTTTGGTTCAGTCTACATGCAGGTATATTAGGACTTTTACCTGCACTTAGCAGCCCCCTTAGTTTAAATACCTTCCATCTGTGTGTGTGAGAAAGAGAGATGGGGGTGGCAGAGTGTGTAAGAGGTCGGGAGGTTTGGGCAGTATTGAAAAAATACTCGTTCTAAATCCTCCAACCACCAGTAGGTGCCTATAATCATAAAACCCGAAAGAACAGGTAAGGTGTGATCAAAAGCATATTATTTATGTTGTATTTTATTACTGTTTTGTGTGTGTGTAGATATTAGAGTAGGTACTGGCAGTCAAAAATTCAAACGCAGAATATCATGTTAATACATATTTTTATTGATAGGTAACACTGAAACTAAAATAACAAAAAAAAATTATTGATCTTCATCGGTTCAGATTTTATGTGCATTTCAAGATTTTGTAGAAACTTTTCAGGAAAATGTCTTTTAAGTCCAAAACAGCAAGACTGTGAAATTATGCCATTTTTGAACTTAAATTGCTCAAAAACTATGCTGTACAATGTGCTGAAACCTAATTACCTGGGAGTACCAAGAACTGTTTACATGCTTGCTTAATTCTGGGGGTTTACCTGTAATAGTTTCCCAATTATGCACCTTCCAAAATGGCAAGAATGATTTTTTTGCACACGGAAAAAAAAATGGCAGAAAGAGTGAAAATTGGAGTATTCAAAGGTTAATAATTTATTTCCTATTCACTCTATTTGCTTGAAACGTGGTCATCTGAGGTATTTTGGTGTGCTAAATCTATTGTAACCATCATTTAGTTTTTCATCTATTTACATAAAACTTACCCTCTAAGGGTATTTTGGCGTGCTGAATTCATTGGAACAGTTTACAGCCAGTAATTCTAAGTCATTATTCTCAACCTACACATTTATGAATGAGTCAGGGACCACATATATAATCACAGTTTATACCGTATACACGATTCAAAAATACACAAAATTGTCTTGATATATGCCACTCTTCAAACATCATTTTACACCATAAAAATGGTAAAAATCACAAAGCTGTGTATTCTGGTGATATATTACAATGTAGAAAATAGGAGTGCATTGGCAGGGCGAAATTAATTTAAATTAACTTCGAAATGGCATGGCCCGATATCAAAAAAGCCCATCATCATGAAGCATGCGAATAGGCGATTTTTCACATACATTCATCGCATTACGGAAATAAAGAAACAAAATAGGCACATAAAATCTACCTTGATAATGTATTCCTTCGCTTTCCAACTTTCATCGGTCATTTATCGGCCTTAAAATTGTAGATTGAGCACAGAATGAGCTAACAATTCCACTTCGAAAATGCTCGCATGCCATTGGGAATCTGCGCTGCTGATTTTACCCTGGGTTCAACTGTCTGGCACTCTCTTGGGCTATGGGGCGCCATTACCAATGGTTAATCATTGAAAAGTTAATTTCACAGCGGACATTTTGATATCTAATTTGCTAGGGTTTTTTTTTAACAGGATACCATGGAAAATTACAGTTGAATATAAGGAATGAAGTTCGAAGAACGATTTTTTAACAATTTTCATGATTTTTATTCAGAATAAGTATAACAAACTTGGATGTGGTAATGTCCTAATATTAAAATTAGTATTGATCGCAGACCAACATAGCGCCAGAACATTTTCCAAGAAACCACCACAACACACTTCGTTTGACTTCAGGCTATCTGATCCTCGAGGCGGCTTCTGACCAGCAAAATCGCCAATTTCTTTCTCCAAATAAAATATTTCAACAACTAATAGAAAGGTATTTAAACAAACTTTTATTTGATATTTTTATAATTTTTATTGGTAGGATAGTTTTGATGCTTTGACATTTGGAAGCTGGGGTGTTTTCACAAAGTTCGCTAATTAGCTGCGCTGAGCGCTGTTTTCCGGTGGTTTAGAACAGTGACTGCCAGACTACCTAATTCAGTCTACCTGTGTGAAGCCAGACACCCCTCAGTCTTGGCGCCCCTGGTCCAGTGATATGACGTGTCAAAAGTGCATTCGCCTCAATGGCTATAACATTTCACTGTATTTTCACTTATTTCATGTCTTTAATAAGTTTATGAATTGAATTACATTTCTTTTGATTTATTCATGCTTTTATTTGTAATTGTATACGAGTATTAGTGGAAAAACAAATAATTTGGGGGTCAGGAATGAATTAATCTTATTAATTTATATTAAATTTATATTACATTCAATTTAATCTTATTAAATTTATTATGGGGAAAGTTGATTCAGACTTGTGAACAAATGGTTGTTCATATGGCCTTCTGGAGCGAAGTAAATTAAAATTTCAAGTTTTCACTGTATAAGGCATATTGAGCCTGTTTTTTAATCACATCAATAGTACTTTTCCTTAAGTAAAGACTTTGTTCTTTTGCCACCTTTGTTAGAGTCATGTCATCCATACTCAGTAGATCTCTGTATTATGATCATGGGATAACTGATAGAAACACAGCAGAGTTGTATGGTTTCAATACTAACTGGATGCTTTATTAGCAAGTGAGACAGCTAGTGGAAAATAATGTCTTATTATTTAATTGAGATCATAATAATAACTTATAATAACACCATCCAAACGTATCTTCAGAAATGCTTGGTTTCCCAGTTTTCAAACCACATTTAAATTATAGCTATATGTCACAGTTAACTTGTAATGGCAGGCGACCATGTTTGTCATTCAACTCATCTGAGCAGAACCATACATAAAGGATATGTGCTTTGCAGTCTGTGGATTTGGTCAAAATACTTTACAGCTGTCCTCATGTTGCAAATCCGAATGAGGCAGCCTTTATCTCAAAGGCTGATTAAAAATTTTGTACAAATAGGCAGCTGCAGATGTTTGGGATGCAGTGTGAACAGAAACATCACATGTCTAATGCTGCTATATCTTGCCACCAGTTCTTCAGTCAGTATAGAGATAAGTGTTTTGTCATTCAGCAGCATTAGATTTTACTCGAGCATAGCGTTGACAGACCGTATATGAGTAGGTGTTTATCTGATGTGTCAAATATAATTCTGTTCAACAACAGACTGCTGCGTTAAGACTATATAGGAATCTAAGCTTCTAAAATTTCAGTAAAATGAAATAATGTAGTATTTACCAGTGTGTCTACATTTAAGCAGTAATAGATGAGGGGATGCTGTAATGTGAGATTTTGTGATTTTCGGCCGAGTGCCAAAGATCAGTACACCAGTGTTTTGTTATTTTATTATTTGTTATACACTGCCTGGCCAAAAAAGCTTACCACCTGTGGGTGCAGAGCTATGATCTGGGTTTACTGCAGTTCTAGGTCAGGTCTCAGTTCAGCAACGTTATGAGCGCAAAGAACGAGGTCAGCTGATACCTGAATATACTGAACGACTAGGTTATTCCATCAATGGATTTTGTTTTTCCCCGTTAGGCTGGTTATTGAAAGCTCAATCTTGCAAATATAGACAGAAAGAAAGGTTTTTAAAGCCAATATATTTTTTAAACTCGTATTTTACTTGTATGATTATAACATTGCTGCTTCGTTATGGCTGGTTTCGTTGCCAAATGATCTGTGTATTTGGTAGTGATACGTGAAGTGTTTCAGTCAGAGTGCCATTATCATGCAATATTGACACTCCTAGAACCTCTCTCAGCCAATCAAATTACAGGGTTCGAACGAACAGTGGTATAAACAGGCAATAATAGACACAAATATTTTGATTCATAGGTTTAATTCATTAAAAGTGTTTGTTTTCATTCAGCAAATAAAATAGACCCATTTTATAAGGCTTTTATTAAGATGCACTATTTTACCAACAGAAGAAAGGCTTCTGTTATAATTTCCATTACTTGGCTAATGATTATAAATCTGGAAAATGAAGCTATTGAAGTTAATGTTATTATCAGAAATGTAAGGGGTGAGTTATAAAGCATCAGCTGCTTCATTGGATTTAGAGCAGGACATGAACAGATCCATGATTGAACCTCCCATACACGCATCATCTGTCCTGCAGTTGGAAGCTGATTAAAGTAAAGATTAATTTGACATTGAGGATGTTTAAGCGCTCAGTGAACTTTTTTATTTTAATTTTTAGATTATTGTAAAACTTATTTACCCAATTTATTTTAATTGCTGCAGACTAGATTCTTTTTGTTTAGGTTTTTATACAAGAAAACGGCACATTTTGAATTATTACTTTTCAAAAATTAAAAAGGACTGTTTTCACTCTTATTTAAGGTAAGATGAAGCTACAATATTGCTTTTAAAGCTCAGAATGTAGAATTTTAAACCTCAGTTTATATGATTTTTTTTAATTGCAGGGGACAAGCTTATTTGTTAAACTTATTCAAGAAAATGTGCATTGTTTTGCATTGAATCGAACCGGGAGCAGAGTGTATCCTTACATTGTTAATGTTTAGACTAAATGGCGTTCTATGCATACGTTTAATTTTGGGTCAGATGTGGATGACGTTAGTGTCCATGCAAAAGGAGAAACCTATCAGATTAAGTGTACATATAAACAGTGAAGTGAGAAACTGCAATAGAGTTAGTGAATATAATGCCTTGCTAGACATACTCTTTATAACATTTTGGTAATCGTAGTTTTATGCTCTGTATTTCCAAAATGGAGAAATGTGTGTTTCCTAAATCACATCTGTCAGCGGCATCATTTGGATCCTGGAAATATCACTTTTGATGTTTCATATGTTCGTTTGTGCATTCCCAGTCTATCCTCTGTTCCTGTTTCATTTCCTGCTACTTATAATCCAACAACTGCTTCTGTTTAGTCTCGAGGAATTAATCTGAAATGCAGCACTGCCAAACTTTTGCCTTGGGCCTTGAAGATTATTGTGGATTTTGGCGCTTAAGTATAATAAAATCGGACTTCTTTAAAATTCCACTTGATGCTGCTTCTTCCCTTTGCTGGCTTTGCTAGTCGCTTTCTTTCTTGCATGAGTAGGTTGGTATGCATTTGTGAAGGTGGCCTGTATGTGCATGTTGTGTACTCGCTCTGATTAGCACTGTGACACACATGCTATGTGACAGTTTGCGACTCATTCAGAACAGAGCCACTGGGGAAATATCCACTGCTCTAGTGTTGTTTACTGTGCCTGTTTGCCTGTTGTCTAAGTTTTTATTTGTTGCATTTAGCACTTTTCCTGTGAAAAGTGTTTGCAAGATCAATTAGTATGTTAGTACGCTTGTATTTGTTCCGATAGTTATAAATAATTATATACAGTTGCAGTAAAAATATTCAACCCCCCAAAGATTTTAAGGATTTATCAATAAGTTTTTTTAAATAGCAAGATTCTGCTTTGGATGACGTCTTTGAGTTGAGTGATTTATAAAATCAGAACAGAAAATGCATGATATAGTATTTGTGTCAGTATATTTTGTTAAGATGTCACAATTATGCAACCCCTATATAATGTTTTTAAGTTTTCTGGCAGTTTCTATGTACTAAACTGAAACATAATTAAGCCTTTGAGAACTCAATAATGATGTTTAATTTGCTTCAGCTGTGATGCATATATAAACCCCACCCATGAAAGAATTCAAGGTGAGTTGCAATCATGGGAAAGACAAAGGAGTTTCCACAAAAGCTGAGAGAGAAGATTATTTCATTGCACCTAGAGGGCCTTGGGTATAAGATGATTTCCAAAAATATAACATCAAGAGAAACACCATTGGGAGCATTATAAAGAAGTTTAAAATTTAACAGCTGCAAACCTGCCTGGCTGTTGAAGAAAACCCAAAATTTAGTCAAGGCTCCTTAGCAACTTAGTCAGGAAAACTAAGAAAAACCCCTGTGTGAGTGCAAGACATCTACAGGAGGACCTGATGAAGGCTGGAACAAGTGCTTCAGTAGCAACTATAAAGCCCTGTTTACACACAGACAGTTTAATCGGCAGGTAGTACGTAGACCGAATTTCACGAATAACGGCGGTGTAAACTGTCGCACTACAGGAAGGGAAAGGATGAAACGACGATTAAAACGGCGTCACATGAATTATCTGGTCTTCTCTGGGAGCGCTCCCGGAATTATTCAACACTTTCCCTGAGCTGAGATGACCAGAGCAGAATGTTCATGAAAACCAGCAGCCATTTGCAGATGAGGCTTGTTAGGTTATTTTTAAACCCATAGCTCTGACTGGATAATCTATATCCATAATCTATCCATGAAATCCATTTAAACGATAAAAAATATTCTTAAACACTCAAACAAATTTTTTACGATCTGGTCTGGGTAAAATAGGCCATAAATACCTGAAAACAAGCGAAAATCCACTCCACTTTTTTGATGGAGACGTGTCTACGATATTCCTTCTTGCTCTATTTTAATGAGGTGTTTTTCCAATCCTTTCTTGAACACCCATAACCGACACGAACAATGGCCTGAACCCATGATTTGCGTTCGGGTTCCTCTTTGAGGAAACAATGTATCGAAATGTCTTTTCCAGCCTTGTTGGAGCAGCTGCCCGCACAACAATCGGTTTTCCCCATTGCACAACGTCCAAAATTCACATTTATATAAAAATCGTATTCAATAATAATAAGTGCTAAAATATGCAAAAAAAATCACCCGAGACCTCAACACGTAAACAAATGCAAGAAAATGGCGGATGAGACAAACTAGTCCGCCAGTGACATCACACATGGTTCACTTGCCGATGATTACCAAAAATCAAAGAAGATGGTCGTGACCTGCAGTGCCTGTATGACCCAACTTTTATTTAGCGTAAAATAGCGTTAATTTACTGAATATAAGGCTTTAGACATGCTCATATATATTTATTTATTATGTACTTCAAATACAGATACACTTTATTTAGTACTGGATAAACCCTTTAAAGCAGGGGGTTGAACAATAGTGCACATGTTCAGAGTTACATTTTTCATTTGAACTTTAAAGTTATGTCAACTTCTGTTGTCAAAAGAACTCACATATGTATTAATAAATACTGTTTGTTAATAAATAATGTTACTGTGTGTTTAATGATGATTTTTGTCATTTATTCTAATCTATAATCCACATCAGATGATTTCTGAAACGTTAGTCCCAATAAAACTAAGAACCACTTTTCTGACTTGTTAGGATATTTCCTGCAGAACATCTCATTTATAAAGAATTTTGCATGAGGGAATGAAGTTGCTTTAGTTAGCATTTAGTTGTTAACATTTAGTGGTTCGTTCAGTTGAAACCAAAATATTGTCACTCTGGCTGGTTAATATCCTTTTTTTGTACAAGATCGTCCACTTAAAGATCACCTTGTATTTGCAGCTCAGTGTTGAACATGTACATAGCTACGTGTATATGCAGTTTCCAAAACATGCAAATGATGCTGTTCACGTACGATAATCCTTGATCGCGTTTCCCTGCAGGGATGGAGTTCCCTGTGGATTTGCTGGAGGCTACGAGTTATGAGGAGCTAGAGCGCTCGGCCCACACCTACATGAGTGAGCTGCTGTACAGCGACCCTGATCAGGCCCATCACCTTACACTGAGCAGTGGGAGAAAGGTAATAAACTCCAGGGTTCAACGTTAACTTTTTCCCCAACTTGCCCGGTCGGGCAAATCACCGGAAAGTTTACTGTCCCGTACCAAGCTTCTACTGTCCCAAAAATATTTGGATTTTAAAATGTTATTGACATATAAATAAGCACACAAAAGCTAATGTGTTTACTTATATTAATAAAATATAACTATAACTAAACATTCTCACATCTTACCTTCTGCTATTACTATATTAGCTTACATTATATTATTATATTAGTTACTATATTAGCTTACGTTATATTATATTAGCTTACATTATATTATTATATTGGCTACTATATTAGCTTACATAATATAGTAATAGCTACTATAATATAATCCTACATTATGTCACTCTGTCATCGTTTATGAACCAATAAAATGATTGGTTTTGACTGGAGGTGCGAGTGAACTAGAGCAATTTTTCATTACGAGAGGTTAACTGTTTAATTGAATTGAGCTTGCCCACGTTGTTTTGTTCTTGAGCGCCTCCAACCCACCATGAACTGGCCCGATCGGGCAAGTGATTTTGCGTGCAGCTGTACCGACGGCACATTTTACTTGCCCCGGGCATTCGGGCCACCGTTATTGTTGAACCCTGCACTCATACAATGGTAAAACAACATATATAGGGTGTGTCTATAATAGGGGTGTGTGATGCGTATCATCTACAATAATCACAAATCAAGCTAGTGTTCTACCGAAAAATGCATGACTAAAGTTAAAAATGAACAAAATGTGCCACAGTACATTTCGTTACTATGTATGGTAATAGTACCTTGTATAGAGTGCAATGTAGATTTAATTGGCCCACTCGTATGGAGGTGGTTTGAAAAGAAGGTTGCTGCTCAAAAGATGGAAACCTTCAAACTACTTTGCCAATCGACCAGCTGTGATGCCAGCTTTAGCAGCTTACAAGTTTGCAGGATCTAAAGGCCCAGCTGCAACATCTGTGAGCAGATGTGCCACAGGATACCATATGGAACCTATATACCTGGGTTCAAATCACACCTCCGCTAAGTTGCCACTCTTTAGTCCTTGAACAAGACCCTTAATCCACAATTGCTTGGATTGTAATAAATTGTAAGTTGCTCTGGATAACGGCGTCTGCTAAATGCAGTAAAATGTACTGGTACATCTTAAAAAAGAAGCAGAAGCTTGTGGAAATGATGCTACTGCGAATGCGTGCTGCAATCATAGCTAAAGGGGATCCAATGAAATATTAGCATGAGACCTTTTGGTTGGACAGAAGTTTCATCATATTGTATAATGCATATATGCACATCCACAGTATTGGGAAACAGTTCTGGGACACACACTTTTACAAATAAACTTGTCAGCACCAGTTCAAAAATGTCAAGATTTTATACA
>JAVSBU010340965.1:0-10617 GCA_033118015.1 Loricariichthys derbyi | reverse complement strand
GACTGGGCTCTAGGAAGCTCTCTCACCTCAATATATGTATGTATTTATGTATATCAGTATTGTAGGCTATATGTATTTATATACAGAACGCACTGCCCACATGGAACACATAATCAAATGGCTGCATTGGAGTGTGCTGTTTTATTCACAAATGTTTGAGCGTATTACACATATAATATACTATATATTCAATCCTTGAACACCTGAGAACAACTGTAGCATTATCGTTGTCATATAGCACTAGACTATTCAACCTGTGAACACCCGTTCAGTGATAGTGATAGTGACAGTGATAGTGATTGATAGTTCATTGATAGTGCCGGCATCTTATTATAAACATCATTATAAACATAATAAATCTATTTTTTAGGAAATAGAAAAGCGATGAGGGATATTACATAACGCATACACCAAACAACAGCGCAAAGTCAACAGGCTCCTTTGTGTGTGTGTGTGTGTGTGTGTGTGTGTGTGTGTGTGTGTGTGTGTGTGTGTTTATATACAGTATTGTATATGTATTTATATACAGAACACACTGCCCACACAGAATGCAAAATCAAATGGCTGCGTTTGAGTGGGCTGTTTTATTCACAAATGTTTGAGCCTATTACACGTATAATTATACACACAGCACGGGTCCGGGGGATTTCAGAAGAATTATGTTAATTGGTGCATTCATATTTCAATCGCAACATGAATGTTTTATGACCAATATATTCTTAGTACATGCGCTACATAATCGTTTTCAGCAAATCATTGTGGATATATGCGAATGTAAAATGGAAATGTGCAAATAATTAAGAACACAATCACGAATGTGTTGAGAAAGAATTGTGGCCATATTGCGGCCTCAGAACAGAATTTCTTCCTCAGTCATATTTTGAGCAGCTCAAAGTTTGAGTGCGGACATTTTGCACTATTGCGAATGATTGCAAACATGTGCAGATGTAAAAAGAATGTATTATGAAAACAACGAACTTGATTATCAATTTTTTTTCTCTGCAAGTCATTTGCACAGGCAAATTTTGGCACTGTGACAGCACTTTTAACCACCCAACTACTCAGGTGTGAGTTGAGGCCCAGGCGAGCCATTTTGGTGGTGTGTTTGCGGGGGGTGGGGGGTGGGGGAGATGGTATTGAAGGCAGAGCTATAATCTATGAAAAGCATCCGCACATAACTATCTCAGTGGTCTAGGTGGGACAAGGCAATGTGGAGGGCCAGTGACACCACATCCTCTATTGACCTGTTTGCTTTGTATGCAAACTGGTGATGGTCCAATCAGGGAGAAGACTGTTCCTTAGGTGGTCTAGACACTTCATAACCACTGGTGTCAGTGCCACTGGCCGAAAGTAATTTAGAGATTTAATTGCTGATTGCCTTGGCACAGGGATTATTGTTGCAGACTTTAGGCACTATTGAACAGAAGCCTGTTCCAGGGAAATGTCTGTGATGATCTCAGTCAGCTGCCCTGCAGAATGATTGAGACCATGTTCTGGTACGCCATCAGGTCCTGTAGCTTTTGTGGGGTTGATGTGGTTTTTTTGGGGTTGATGTGCTCAATGCGGTTCTTTTAGCAGTTGTTTGCTTGATTGATACCTCTCCTCAGGTTAAACCTTGTTGTTCTGTAGGCCTCTCAGTCTCATGAGTGGAAGGCAGTATTTCAGGCCTTCAGCAGTCTGATTATAGCAACATTAATCCATGGCTTATGGCTGGGGAGAATCCATATTACCTTTAGTGTTGGCACGCTGTCCATGCAGAACTTGATGGACTCCTTTACAGAAATGGACTATAACCTTCGCTCTTGCTGCAATAGGTTTGTAAACAGGAGATAGAAGTAAACTAGTGTGGTTGGAGTGGCCAGGTGGGGAAGGGGGTCCCCTTATAGCATTTTGGTATTTTACAGTAAACTTGGTCCAAGGTCTTGTTTCCCCTGGTTGGAAAATCACTAAACTGATGAAATCTCAGCATCACAGTCTTTAGATTGGCATGGTTGAAGTCACCAGCTAATGTAAACACTTCATCTCAATATTCATTCTGCAGGCTGCAGATAACGTCATGTAGCCTCCCTAGCGCTAACTTAGCATTTGCTTGTGATTGTATGTAAACAGCGGTTAAAAACACGACTGTAAACTCCCTCTGCAGATGGAATGGTCTGCATTTAGCATTAAAAACTCCAAGTTGGGGGAGCAAAATCTCTATAATATACATAGAGGTGCATACATAAATGCACACTCCACCGCCTTTGTCCTTTCCAGAGTCAGCTGTGCGGTCTGCTCTGTAAATATTCCTGCCTTCTAATTCGATAGCAGCATCGGGGATGGTTGAGTTGAGCCAGGTTTTTTTAAAAAAAAAAAAAAAAAAAGGTAAACCTGCTAAACCTGTGTGGGTCAATCCTCAGTCTGAGTTCATCAGTCTTGGTGACTATCAATTGCACATTCGCCACAAGCAGGCTGGGCAAGGCTGGTCTATGTGGTGAATGCCAGCCCACTTGCCTCACTTTTTCTTCCTCTCTCATCTCCGCCTGTGCCTCTTTGTGCATTTGTTCATAATCCAGGCAAGCACCGACAAGCGGAGCAGCTCCTACGGTATATCAGATGGTGGCGGAATGTGCTTATTATTCCTTAAGCTCAGGATGTCCAGCCGATTGTATCTTATTCCAGTCGATTCCGATTTAAGAGAAGGACTTATTGTGCACAAAGAAAAGTAACGCTACAATCTACACAGCATCCGAAGCCTAATCTGTTATACAAAACACCCCCTCCAGGATATACACAACACTGTGGTTCTTTAGGTACAAGCACAGTGTCAATCACCCACACTGTAGAACCAAAATATGAACATGCATAACACCTCATTGGCTGCACACCTGAAATACAAACATCCACAACATGGAATGTAACATTAGCTGATAAACACGCTAAACCATTTAGAAGGTATATGTAGGTTATGTTGGCATTGTACTTGTAGTTTTAAGCAGAGTAGAAACTTTTCCATTTCATATCTTTGCTCGTGTCTGTGTCCTATATGTGTAAACGTACAACACCAATATTAACATAATTCCTAATTTTGCATGCAGTTAATGCAGAGTAAATAAATATTCATGAAAAAAAAAAAAAAAAAAAAAAATGTAAACAAAACATCAAAGTGTAACATAAATAATAAGACAGTTTTTACATAATTTGTTATAATTGTTAAGACTTCAGTCAAACTCAGTTAAGTCAACTAAACATTACCTTTATACACATTACCAGTCAAATTGGACACACAATCTCATTCATATTTCTGAATGAGACTATAAAGGAACACATAATTGATAATGTAGTGAACTTGAAAGTGTTAAACAAACCAAAATATGTTTAGATTCTTCAAAGTAGGAAGAATTGCTTTGATTACAGCTTTGAACACTCCTGGCATTCACTCAATCACCTTCTTGAGTAGAACCACTAATAATCACCTGAAATTTCCAACTGATTTTCCAACAGTCATGAAGGAGTTCCCAGAGGTGCTGAGCACTTATTAGTTGCATACTTTGAAAGTTCTTGAAATTTTTCAGATTGACTGACCTTCGTTTCTTAAAATATGGATGGACTGTCATTCTTCTTTACTTAGTTCAATATTTCAGAATCAGAATCACTTTATTGATCCCAAATGGAAATTCCATTTGTTACAGCTTGACCCAACCCACACAATAGCATCAAAGCACAAATAATTAAATGAAGATCAATTTGTAAAAGTGCAATTTACAAAAGGCAGTGGCCATAACAGTAGAAATGAAAGATACCAACAAAGCAGTTCAATCAGACTTAAAATGTCACCCATTTAGGGAAGAGTTATACAGTTTGATGGGAATGGCAGTAATGCCACGTTCAGGTATGACCTTCTATGGTGCTCTATGGTGCATTTTGGTATGACAAATCTTGTACTAAGCTAAATGTGCTCCTGTGTCTCATGACAGTGTAATAGAGTGGGTGGGAGCTATTGTCCATAATGTCTTGCAGCTTAGACAGTGGACAGCAACTTAACACTGGTTTGTGTCTGCATGAGCCTGGGATGTGGTCATGTGCTGGGGTCACACTGCCCCCATCACAGCCCATCCTAGGGGGAGGGCAAGGACTATCCTACATCCTACAGTAGTGCTTCTAGTGCCTGGGCAGATCAACATAGCCAAAGTGCCCATAATAACAGGTGGCACTCTGTGTTGAAAATGTCCTCTTTTGAGTTCCAATATGGCTTCCTGTCTTCACTCCTCCTTCATGAAGGTAGGGGTCTCTTTGGTGGCTTGGTATATGCGCTGGTGAAGAGAAGAATAGAGGAAGGTCCATGCAGCCCTCCTGAGGGCCAGTGAAAGCTGGCCCATACATAAAGGCCAGGCCAGAGGGTGTGGCTTTCCACCCAGGACCTCCCTGACCGGGGAAATTTCAGTAAGTTAGCACCAAGGCACGTTTAGAGGACCATTAAAGGTAGTACAGTGGATTAATACAGTAAGACTCAGCTCAAGCCATTCTTCTGTGGCTCCCCAGCTCAATGGAGTCCTCCACTGGCCCCATGCCTTATTAAAGGAGCACCGGCATACACAGTCTGATGATTTATGGACTTTTGGTGAGTCCAGGGCAGTACCCAGTACCAGGTTGACTGGGAAGGGTACCACCCCAAAAAGCACTCTTGGGTCCTGGCCTGGAATATCTTGGACCCAGAAATTATTGGGGAATTCTGTACCAATGATGCGGCTGGTTTGGGGATGTCCAGGGCCAACCCTTGGTGGGGGGAACTATTACAAGGCCTACATCTGCACGACCTCCTTCTACAGGGCTAGGGTAGTGTTAATTGCACCATAATGAGACACCTATGACTCCTAGCATGTACCATAACATCAATCAGGGCAGACAAAGAACACATAGTTCAAACCTGATTTAATGCCAAATTTCAGCAGGGTTACTTGTCGCGTCCTTGACATGCTTGTATATTTCATTGCTGACTGACAGCATGTTTATTGCATCTTGGCTTAATGCCATTTACTTTCACTTGCTAGGTGCTACTGTTGCTAATTGCTAGCAGCTCCTGCAGCTCTTTGAGCTACCCATTATTGCTTGCCATTGCCACTACCATTGTAAATTGCTAGTAGAAGTTGTTGCCCTTTCAGCTTCCTATTATTGCTTGACATTGGCTGCAACCACTGTTAATTGTTAGTAGATTCTGCAGTCCTTTATGCTGCCCATCATTGCTCTGATTCTTCTCACTGGCCACCGACTGCAGCCCAGTGTTACTGACTTCCACTGGCTGTAACTTGCCATTGCAACCTAGGCACTGCTTCCTCAGCCATTTGGCTTTCCTATTATCATCACAAGCTCAACGTGCTTCTTAGTTCTCCAGGCATAGTTGGTAACATCATTCACTCAACATGCCTCTTAGCCTTCCAGGATCTAGGGTTAATGCCATAGACTCAATGCGGCTCTCAACCCTCCAGGTTTTGCAGTTAATGCCATGTGCTCAATGCGCTCCAGTACCCTTCTGGCCAAGCCATGTATTTATATGCACTCAATGTACCTCTCAGCCCACCAGGCTTTGCGGTTAATGCCACATGCTCAATGTGTTCCGTTACACTTCTAGCCCAACTGTGCCTTCTCATGTGCTCCTTGTGTCTCCCAGGCTTCTGGGCTCGGCCATTACCACCTCACACCCTACAAACATGCCAGAGTGGGTCAGCAAATATCACCCCTCCTGCAAAGAGGAGAAGGCAGTATAGGACCAGGAGGTCCAAGGTACTGACAAGGCCCTTGGAGTAGGGTTAATGCCTCCCCCTAGGTGCTGCCACCATCTGCTGTCCAACCACACTTACCATCTGGATGGTGCTTGGGTGTTCACCCCCATTGCCCACGTCATGATAAGTTTATTGTCAATATTCAGTCCAAGATTTTTGTAGTCCTCTACTGTGTCCACACTGACCCCTCTGATGGACACAGGGGTTGTCTTGTCCCTCCTTAGGTCCACCGCTGATTCATTTTTCTTTGTCACATTGAGCTCTAGATGGTTTGGCTTGCACCATGCAACAAAATCCTTCACCATTGCCCGTGCTTGTACTTACCATCCTTGCTGATATATCCAACTATTGCAGAGTCATCAGAAACCTTTTGAAGATGGTATGTCTCTGTGCAGTAGCTGAAGTTTGTGGTGTTAATGGTGAAGAGGAAGGGAAAAAGGACAGTTCCCTGCGGTGCTCCAATGTTGCCACTCTGTCTGATACATGGTTCTGCAGGTGTACATACTGTGGTCTGCCATTCAGTTAGTCAACAATTCAGGACACTACAAATGTTTATACTCACATTTCAGTCAAGTTGTCACCTAGAACTGCGTGCCAAATGGTGTTGAATGCACTGGAGTAGTCAAAAACATGACTCTCACAGTGTTGGCTGGCTTGTCCAGGTGAGCATAGACTCTATTGAGCAGGTAGATGATGGCATCCTCAATCCCCAGACAGGGCTGATAAGCAAACTGGAGGGGGTTCCAGAAATGGCTGGACCATAGACTCTAAGATCTATGATCTACAGAGCTCCTCTAAGATGAGCCTCTCCACATCAGTGCCACTGGTGTGTAATCTATGACATCATTAGGTCGCTGTGTCTTTGGAAACAATGCAAGATGCTTTCCACATCACAGGGACCCTCTGGAGACTCAGGCTCATGTAGAAGACGTGTTGCAGTACTCCACAAAGCTGGGTGGCACATGTCTGGGGAGACCCCATCAGGGTCTGCAGCCTTGTTTGTGTGGAGACTCTTCAGTTATCTTCTCACCTGGTGTACTGTGAGACTCACTGTAGAGTTGATGTATGGGTGATTGGTGGAGGTGTGAGGTGGTCTATCATAGGAGTGAAGCAGGCTATTAGGAGGGAAAGTGAGTGGAGGGGACGGCTGATGGCCAGCAACCGAGGAGTCTGGATGGTGGAGGACAGAGCCTTCAGCATCAAATCTGTTAAAAAAACTCATTGGGCCTGTCCACACTGCCCTCCATTACCTTGTTGTTGTTGGATCTTGCCATAATATGGATTGGGTGGTAGAAGAGAGCAACTGGACTTGCTTGTAGATTCTTGAAGATGTTTCACCTCTCATCCGAAAGGCTTCGTCGGTTCAAACTGACTAGTAGGTAGTATCAGCTATATATCTTGTCATGGATGAAAAGGTCATCTGGGGTGTGGTTGAGTCATCCTGTTGGTGTGGGTCCCTGGAGGCTGGGTGTGAATGGCCTCGGAAGTCATTTGGGTGAGCAGCGGATAGCCCATTAGGGTGAACAATGGAACACTGATTCTCTTTATCCTCCTGTAGGACTGTGACATAATGAGGCGCAGACAAGCGCGGAAGGTCAAAATAAAGTTTAATTAAACAAACGACGCACTTAGACAAAACCGGAGACAGAAAGCTAATACAACAAAACACTACACAACATACAGGGCAAGGCAATCTCGTAGTCAGGACAGTCAGGGTTCAAATACCAGCAAGCAGTGCAATGGAGAGAGGCAAAGGGAAAAACGAGAAAACAGGCAGCAATGTCACAAAACCAGAATAGCAATGATCGGAATAACGCTCAGTAAGGCTCATGGAAAGAGGCAATACTTTGCAATGTGAGCATGGGAGATCAGAGCTTAAATAGCCACCAGAATTAGTACTCAGGTGAGTCTCGTTTGGCATTTAAGCCGATCTCCATTGCTTTGCTGATGCCACCCTGCGGAGCATGCTGGGAAGTGTAGTTCCCAGCAGAGCGGCAGGGAAGCTTGGAGCTTAGTGTGACAGGGTCACTGAATTCAGTTGTTTAGGAACAGGTTCAATGTTGAGTTTTACCATTACAGTATTAATAGTTAAATATGTCAGGTCAAGAAGGACTTTATTTTATATTTTATAAAAAAACAACTATTTATGTTAAGTGAAGTCAAGGAAGACTGTCTATTTTTTTTATAAAAACAATTATTCATGTTTCATATTTAAGAGAAACTGTCTTTTATTTTTATAAAACATTTTTCAGGAAATAGTAAAAATTCAACTGTAAATGTCAGGAGATACACTGTTGAGGTTACTGTTAAAATGCACTTCCAATTAAATGGGAACCAGCAAAACTGGTTGCCTTTTTATGTTGAGGCAGCAGGGGTCATGTCGGCAGCTGCTGAATGTAACTAATAAAGTAACTTGTAATATAACTTAGTTTCTTTTAAAATCAAGTAATCAGTAAAGTAACTAAGTTACTTTTTAAAATAGTAATCATTAATCAGATTACTTTTTAAAGATAACTTGGCCATCACTGGGAAGGGAGCGGACAAAGTTGAAAGGGAAACGAACAGACATCAAAGAAAGTGAAAGATGGTAAAATGTGAGGAAAAGAGGTAGAACTAAAGCCCCACAACATATAGGACTTTCTCCTGCTAATGTCTTGTTGTCAGAAAGGAAACACCTTCAAAAGTATTATGGATTCCATGGTTTGACAGAACATTATTGGCATGAGGGAGCCCTACGCATGGGGCCCACACATTTAACTTTGCTCCTTGCAAATATATTGTTAAGTTCCTATCATTTACTTATTTATCAATGTCCAGAAATTATCCTGGAGAGCACATGGCACAAGTGCAACCATGGGCTGAGTGGGATTTCTAAAATTTACTAAATCAACAAAAACATGTAATTTAAATTTAGGGATGCTTAAAATTTTACTAATACATTAGTTATTAAACTTTTAATTAGTCAAATAAATGCATGTCATATGATTTCAGTAAAAGATAATCTTTCACAGCCATAAAATAAGTTCTCCCAACCTATAGTTTCAATAAACCTATATATAACAAGCCACTTGACTGCACCCCCTGCTCTCTCAATACAAGCCATTTCTCTTTCTTGTCATTACCACTTCATGAAAGAAAAATGAACTCACAACTGCACTTTGCCCCAAGTGCTTTACTACAGAATGGAACAGCTGACAAGTCACGGTAAAGACCTCCAAGCTACAACAAAGCAATCGTGGCTACACAGCTGTCCTTGGTGTCTATAAAATTAAAAATGTCAGCATACAGCCTATGATTTCTTTTTTAGATTATAACATGACTTAAATAATCTCAATACACAAATGAGTCATTCAATATGATTCTATACATCTCAGATGTGAGCTAAACATTCTAGGTTCAGAAATAAAAATAAATAAAAATAATTTAAATAGTCTTAATGAATAGCATATTTTTTCTAGATCAAGAAGAGGAACTAAATTTTACAACAAGCTTTGCAGGATGGAGCCTTGACATGGACCAATTTTTTAATTTCACTATAATTTTTTGTTTGAAGAAAAACTTTAATACTCTTCGATCTGCGGCAATATGCAATATTATCCTAAAAACATTATGTCATTATCACCAAACCCATTTTTTCTTAATGGAATGAATGAGAAAAGTGCCCAACATTTCAGAGTAATCTATTGTCTGGTGAGGTAATGATTACCCTCTCCAATGGTCCTTTAACTGACATGTAACTACATATCATAAATGAGTGGAAAAATTCATTTTTTTCTTTAGGTAATCAGCTTTTTTAATATTTTATTAGAATAGCACCAGGCAAAAGTTCCAGCAGTGTCTATTTGGTGCAATCTATTTTAGATTTCCTTCTTGAAGAAAATGTATGATTCTTCTCATCGGTACAATTGACAAACTTCCACTGATGCCATGTTTTCTTTCAGATAGCCAAGCCAAATAGTTAAGGATGCAAGTAGTGCATTTAACAGCAAGTTATTTTGCATTTTAAGACTTATTCCAATACTTGCTTTATAACTGCAAATTACAGGGCAATTCCTTAGGTTTTCCTTCTGACTGACTCATTATTTTTTATCTACTTCATATGATAAAATATACCATTACTTAAAATTATTTTATTTTATTACTTCTTTTTGAGTTATGGTTATTAAAGCCAAAATGGTCACCCATTAAACAAAAATTTTGTATCTATGATTTGTTGATTTGCTATAAAGCAAAACAGCTGTGTGAACATCCTCTATTTGTGGTGATTCCATACCTTTTGCCAGGGGTAATAATAATACCTGACAGCCTGTACACTTTTTGTGCATTGATTTTAAATTTTCCAATGATTTTGTCAGTTACAAGTTTTTTTTTACTTCAGTAGTAACAAATGTGTGGTTTAATAATAGAACTAATTTGATTTCATTGTTATTCTGTCAGTTGGCTCAGATGTGCTCTTGAGTCTTAAACCATCTATTCAGCAATTGTATGCTAATAGAAATGAATAATTGTTTCTCTAATATCAGATGAAATAGGAAATGATGATGTGGGTTACAGAGATGAAAAAAATTGTTTGTTGTATTCTGGAGCATTTCATGAACCCAGGGAGCACAAGTTCATTTCTGGTGTATCCCCATTTTGAAGCATTAGTCAAGTCATTGCAGTTCAACACCTTTAGCAATTCTGATTGCAATACTCAAAGAGAACAGTTTAAGGTTATCCTAGGTAGGCCAGCTTTTCTTGTCATCAGCATCTGTGAAGTTGGCTTTTCTTTCAGTTGCTGTGACATGTCTTGATGACTGAAGTTTAGAGGTTGCCTTGAAAAATAGGTATACAATTAAAAGAGAAAAAAATGAATCAT
>JAVSBU010340955.1:0-10617 GCA_033118015.1 Loricariichthys derbyi | reverse complement strand
GAGAGAGAGAGAGAGAGAGAGAGAGAGAGGTATTGTCAATAAAGCAAACTTTGAACTCGTAAATTGACTTAATAAGCTATATGCTGCAGTTAGCCAAAGTGTTAATGTAGCCACTGCAGTCTATTGTACTGTACATTATTATTTACTCTAACTCTAAGTAACTCTCTCATTCATTTCCTATTGATTCGTTAGCCGATGTAGTGTGCACTTTATTAATGTCTAAATGTCTATACAGAACAAAAGGCAGCTCAAGCACTGTTATTCTCTGTAGAGGTGGATGCTTCACATCACCGTTTGTCCCCGGTGACTCATTAGAGAGTGTGGCATCAGCAGAAAAATAACAGTGAACCAGCACCGTCGCTGCATGGCACCGTGGGTAATATTTACCCAGCATCTGGAGCCTTCCTGAACTCAGTCCTGCTCAGAGAGCGAAGGGAAAAAATAACATAGTGAATATTATGAGGTGCTTTAACAATCGCATCCATCTTCATGTTGCTGCTTTAATCCTGCCCCTGCAGTCAGAGGTGCGAAAAGCAGAGCAGGTTAGAGGAATAGTTCAACGTAAACATGCTTTAGCCCTGCTGAGTTTCGTACTAGAGCTATAAGTAGAGGTCTGCATTATCAAAGCCTTGGGGGACCCAGTGCAGCATTATGCAGGACGTGTTCAAGTTATTTGTACAGGGTTTTTAATAATAGACTTTGTAGCAAAGCAACCAAGTCTAGATCCCAAATGGACAGTCAGAGGCTCACTGAGACACATAAGGACAGATCCTTGAGAGGACCCGGGCGAGACCAGACTACAAAATTGAGCCCTCGTCTAGCCAATACAAAGAAAATTGAGAATTACTGTGTGTGACACAAATTGTTCAGTGTAGCACATTGTGAATAATGGTCTCGAGAAAATAAAACAGGTTTAGGTGAACTGTAATAGTTTATAGTCACTAAGGTAGGATTTAGGTGGAGAAATCCCTCAGTAATTATTATTAAATTAAATAACTAAGCATCATTCTCTTTGTGTTGCATTTTACAAATCAGGTGCTTAAAAGTTAATACACAAAATTACATAAAAGTCAAATTTATTTGTATAGCATTTTTTTTTTTTTTTTTTTTTTTTTTTACAATGGAGCGTTGTTTCAAATCAGCTTTACTTATGTTATTCCCAATTTGAGCAACAGTGGCAAGGAAAAACTCCCTAAACGTTAATAGGAAGAAACCTTGGGAGGACGAAGACTCAAAAAGGGGCCAAACCTCCTTGGTTTTAAAGGTTTAGGTAACAACCATTAGGTTTACAGAAATACTTTAAACAAACAAACAAAAACTATAAATAGCCGTAGTACAGTACATAAAGTAATTCTTAAATCCTGTGTCCCCAGCGGGAAAATCTCAGCGCACGACCTCCCCATCCAACTGAAGGAGGGAGAGTCAATGTTCTCAACAGTCTGAATGTGGTGGAGCTGGTGGTTAAGAACTGCTTGGGTGACGATGAGGCAGAAGATCATCTCGGTGTGGGACCAGGATGGATAAACACCACAGCACGAGCTGCACCAGGCACTGGAACACTGGCTCGGAGAGAAAAGAGGAAATGTAGTTAGTTATTGTTAAAAGTACAAAATCTATTGACAAAAATAAAGATTTTTTTTTTACCATTAAGTGCAGCATGAGAATCTGGCAGCATAGCTAAAAGGTTTTTAAAAGTGAAGAATCAGAGGGAAACACAGCCAAGAGGGATCACATGAGACATCAACAAACCACCTCCCCAGCTACTGACAAACTTATGTCGCTGCATAAGAGAGACAGGGAGACAGCACCCAACATCCCAAAAATCTACATTATATAGACAAATGACTGTGGACACCCTTTAGGACACATTAAAGCAGACATTTCTGGGTTCTCCATAGACAAACTGTGGTATATTTATATTTCAACCTAACATATTTAGAGCTCAAACAAGTCACTTCATCAACGTTCTGTCCTGTACTCCTTAAACAAATAAACAGAGAATTGGTTTTACCAACCTTGAATGAGAACTTGGCTGGATTTCCCCAAACCTTGACCTCAACTCCATCAAACACCTTAAAATTGCACCGGAATTCCACAAATGAGCCAGGGCTTATTGTCTAACATCAGAAGCTCACCTCTCCTCACATGTTCTAGGGGTGCAACGGTTAGCACGGTCTGCATGCCCTTCCTATGTCCATGTGGGATTACTCTGGATGCTCCAGTTTCCTCCCGCAGTCCAAAGACATGCATTTAGGTTAACTGATGTTGCTAAATTAGTTTTGATACAACCTTGTATCTGTCATCAAATAGCCATTGATGTTGAATGTTCTAGAGAGTAGCAGATTAATAAAATAAAATAGTTTGTTGTAGACTGTTTATTGTTTCAGCATGACAATGAAATGCAAATCAAGTGAGGTCCATGTTTTTGGCAAATTTATTATGGAAGACGTCTGGTCTGCACAGTAATTTGTAATTGAAGTAATGTCCCATCATCACAACTATTGTTGGTAAATCAAACCAAATGGTCCAATATCCAATATTCCAAAACATTAGTGACTGTTCTGACTGCAAAGATGGTCCCATGGTTTAGGAGGTGATGTTTGCTGACAGAATCCACAGTCTTTGCTGTATAATATATCTGTTTATCTCTCTGTGTCTCTGTTGCTGTCTCTACATCTTTCTTTCTCTTTTGCAGCAGGAGGCCAGAGGAGGACAGATCTGTCCCCCAGAGAGCCTGAAGATCGGAGAGCAGGTGGTCTGGGGAACGAGAGAGAGAGAATGAGAGAGCTATCAGGTCCCTAAGAGCCATAGAGGCGTACACATAAAAAGTCTAAGTTCTGACAGTAGCTCAGAGGCCTAGAGTTGAGAAGACCCTCACACATACACTGTCTCCTTTTGTCTGTCCATCCACAGGGCTCTGAGAGCAACATAAAATGAGTGGAGCAGATCCAGTGTTATCTTTCACCAAGCCTAATCAACAAAGCCTCCAGTAATACGGCATAGCATGGCATCCTCTCCGAGCATGACCAACACAAATTTTAGCATGGCCTCTGAGACAGAACTGATTCCGTCTGAACGAATAAAGATCATCCATGCTGCTGAATGGGCCAGAAATGGGCCGTGCTCTTATCTTCTTCTTATCCTTGGCTCGGGTGTTGATGCTTAGCATGGAAAAACCATTACTGACACTCTTCTACCAAGTCTCTTTTTAATCAGTGTTATTTAACATAAAGACTAAATAATAAAATCAGTGGTAAATGTTTAAATTCATTGACCATGGATAGGTGAAATGTGGGTCAATCTCGGAGAGAAGAAGCGCTCGGACCTTTTGACTCCGTTTCAATAGCAGCCCCTCTGCAGCAGGGAGCCCATTATCCACTCAGCCTGAATGTCAACGAGCAGACAGCAGCTTTAATATTTCATTCTCTCAGACCTGACACACACCTATTCAAGCACACAGCTGCCACCGTAGCCCCTAATTCACACACACACACACACACACACACACACACACACACACACACACACACACACACACACACACATGGAATGATGGGCAAAAATGCAAGAGGTGAACAAAATAATGAGAACACCACATGGAGATGGAGCTTGACTTTGAAGTTACTAAATCACAAACGCAGTTGCCCAGCTGAACTATATCTAAGAAGAGCAAAACCTGGGGCTGAGAACCTTGTAAGAATTAACATGGGAAGAGTGAATTAACTCTTACTATATTTAAATGCTAAGTGTTGACTATGGTTGGGGATCCATAATGATTTGGCCGTTGGTAGGTCCAATTACTTTGTATGGTTCTTAATGCTGGCTTGGGCTCGTGTGCTGATGCACAGTTACAGAAATTTAAATTATGATGCAGCAAACATCAAACAGTGGTGATGTTGCTTCCAGGCAGCCTGGAATTTAATATTGAGGACAGCATGTAAAGAAAATCGTTAAACCCTTCAAAAACATTTCCTTTTGTCACATTACATTCAAATGAAAAGAAAATTTAAAACATATCCAACTGCTTCCAACATCAAAGTGAAAAAAATATTTTTATTATTCAAATCTACAGTAACCATTATAAACATGCTCAGGTACAACCAATAGCCTTCCACATCACGCACCATTCCAACTAGCCTCAGTAGGAATTAATTTTGGTTCTGATTACCTGAAAATAAAATGAGATGCTCCTTTCCTGTATACTGGCACGTAAAGAACTTACCATGGTGGAATAGAAATTCTTATAGAAATAGAACTTCTATGTCACCGTCACCACCTTAACCTATATTGGGTCGTCCTTCCAAACTGGATGAGCAAGCCAAGAGATTGTTGATCAGAAGGACTTACAAGACTTATTTTTCTTCAATCTGTGCATGTGACAACAATCTCACAAGCTTTACACAAAGCTGGTCTGAATTGCAGGGTGGCAAAGACAAGTCTTATCTCCTGCTGATGCCATGTGGTAGAAGGTTTTATGGTCAGGGAAGACCAAGACTGGACTGAGACCCGAGAGCAATATCACTCAAAAATGCAAAATACATACCCTGTTCTAGAACATCTTCACTGGCTTCCTGTCCATAAGTGAATTCAATATAAATTTTGCTCCTCACTTTTTAAGCCCTTCATGGCCTGGCTGTGGTTTATCTTTCACACCTGCTGACCCGGTACACTCCCTCATGTTCGCTCAGGTCCTCCGATGATATCAGATCCCCAGATATAGGTTGTCCTCTTTGAGGGGATGATCATTCAGTGTGGCCGCCCCGGCTCTGTGGAATTCACTATCACCTTCTCTCCTCTTTGTTTCCTCTCTTCCGCTCTTTAAATCCCTGCTTAAAACCCATCTATTTAGCTATCATATTTTCCAGACTATAAAGTGCAGTATCAATGAATGGTTCTAATTCCATACATATGGTGCATTCAATGAAACAAAACAGTCAGATAAGTCAAACTTTATTCAACTCATGCACATTATCTCTCAACATTGTTAAACATAAAATACAAAACAATACACTCACTTTTTCAGTTCATTCCTCTTCCATAAATCCATCAAATTCTTCATCCTCAGTGTCTGACGTAAACAGTCGCGCAATTTCAGCATCAAGCATATACGAATCTCACTCGTTATTATCCGAGTCTCATTGCTGTTACTTAGCTGTTTAGTGATGATTCAGTCCTTCATGAAAGTTCAAACAGAGACTGTAGAGACACTTCTGCCTGCTCTACAATAACCCACTGTTCAAGTTTGTCCTCTAACTGTGGCCATCTTGCTTTGTTCCCTCAGAAACTCTGTTTTTTCTGTTTGGATTTAATTTCAATCTCTAGAGTATAAAGCTCGAGTAGTTTCTCCCCTAACGTTATTTTGCAGCCGGATCCCATAAAACAGCTGTCACGCCCGCTGAGTATTCGGACTCCATTTCCCAGAATACAGCTGGTGACGAGCCGGGTTCGACACGCCCCCTATCACCCGAATACTAATGCTCGGCAGCTGGGGACTATTTACCTTACGGGTTTATAATGAACTCGCTAGCACCCGTTCGGTGCGAAGTATTGCCAACCCTGTTGCATACCGAGCGCTCTCTATACTGTGTCTTTTGCTTATCTGGTTACGACTTATTGCTGTGTTTCTCCGTGTACGTGTTTGGATTTCCCCTGGTTCTGTTTGCTGGCTTTATTGTGATTTACCCTGTACCGACCTTGGACTGGATTATCGACCGTGCCTTTTCACATTAAACCTTTCTGATTCCTTCTACTCAGCATGCGTCTCCATTTTCACAACCGGCCGTTACAACAGTTTTTAGATGCTCATTAAAGCTCTCAGTGTAGATAGCGTGACTGCGATAACTCTGTTTGATCTTCTTTACTTGGTGCAGATCATCTTTTTGCTTCCTCCACTTCCACACCATTGACTCATTAATGTTGAATTCCCTCACAGCTGCTCTATTCCTGTGTTCTACTGCATACCTGATAGCCTTGAGTTTGAAATCTGCTTCATAAGCATCTCTCTCAACAGGCACCGTTTTGTTGAAGTACATTACATATTACTCTGCGAGGCCTCTGACTACGCTAGCCGTAATGCTCCAGCAATCAATTCATCAAGCGCTTCGGCTTCATTGCTGGAGAGGGTCAAGCTTTTGGATGCAAATCTCTACCTAATTTAAATGTGTAAAAAACACGATCTGCAGGCCCCAAACGTTTCAGCTCTTAGTCCGCTTTCAGCTCTTAGAATTAAGGCTGATATATTGCGTCTCATGACGTCTCTTTTACTGACACTGCCATTCATTGTCTATGGAGATACTTGATATTCTTGATACTGTGCACCTGCAAGCAATGAAACAGCAGAACCTCTTGTGCGCTTGACAACAAAATGTACCCCGATACACCTGTAGGGAGCCCTGTAGCGGACTCCCTCACACACTCATTATTGCTCACACGCATGAAAGCCGAATACACTCGATCTGTTCTCATCTGTACGATGCTGTGAACAAATTGCGCAGCCGGTTGGAATATCGTTCCTTACCATCCATCACCCCCTGCAACACACATGTCGAATCCAGCTGAAAGCAGCTAAAGGAAGCACGAGGGGCCGAGGTGATGGATATAAATGGTGTGTTGTGTGAGGTGGGATCTCCTCAGCAGCAGGCCAGGGCCCGCTCGATGCCCGTCGATATTGGGAGGGCCAGGCATTTATCTTAATTCAAACTAATTAGGACAGTGTGTGTTTGAGTGTGTGAGGGAGAGAGACAGGATAGTGCAGAGGATGACAAAAATAAGCTGCTTGTTTACAAAAACTAGAACAAGCATCCGATTAAGGAAATCATTTCAGCAAGCAAAACAACTATAAATCACACACACACACACACACAGAGATGTTCTGCTCAAATAATTCTCTGCCTGATGTGCAGAAACTGTCTCTCATGCTTTTGGAGAAAAGGCAAACTGAACAGAGCGATGGCTGAACGTGCTTTCAGGAGAGCAGATGAGGGAGAGCTCCAGCATCCCATCCATCACTACTTCTAATTGGTCAAAAGGCGTGAGGCTCATGGAGAAGGAGCAATGGAGCGATTACACAGAAGCCCAGTTGGACGATAGCACCCAAAGCTCTAGTCCACGGCGGCTAAATTACCGCGTTCAGCACTCAGATTGGCGAAAAACACGCAAAAGAGATTTTGCAGAATAGACTTTTAAAGAGCACAGTGTGTGTGTGATGTGCACGAGCTCAGATCTCTAGCTGTCTCTATCTGTCGGAGTGTCTCTGGGCATCTATTGGCTTTTAGAGGATGTGGCACCGAGATGAGGAACTGACGTGCCGTTAGATTTATATCTCCCTGAATTCCTAGAGAGAGCGATGCTGGAGAGGAATGTCAGACGCTGGCATCCTGGGTCCTGATTATGACACTTGGAGGATGGAGAGAGAAAAACAACCATAAAAGTTTAACGCTTCTGAACAAAAAGTTACAGAGAATATTGCTTTGAGTCATTTTACAAGGGGGACTTACTCAAAAAGTGAATGTTACACTGGTTGATGATATGTAACTTGAGCTGCTGGTTTACTCAAACACCGATATGTTGGTATTAAGTAAGCATTTCTCCATTTACATTTAGTAATTTAGCAGACACCCTTATCCACGTGCAATCTTATAACCCATGCATCATGATCTGTGCATCTGGGGAATGAGGACCTAAGCGTCGAGGCCACTGTGGGTGAGTGCGACCTGGCAGGTACGTGTGGTAGCACCCTCAGGGAAGCACTGACCCTGCTCTATCTATGGGCCCTGTCGTTACCTCGGACCTCCTGGTTTTACACCACCTTCCCCTCTTTGCAGGAGGGATGGCACCAGCTGACCCCACCAGACTCCTCCGCCGAGGAGCTACCGTCACAGTAGGACAAAATTCCTCTTTTAAGCGTCACCAAAGAGTTTATTGTGGGCTGTAGTTACAGCCTTTATGGCGTAGGGAGCAATTTGGGACAGGGCCATGGCATAACAGACTAATTAATATCAGACAAGCATAAAGTGAGAAGCAGCGCTACAGGATCTGCATGCATTATCACATTTAGACATTATCATTTTGTTTTAATTTGCTGACAAAAAGTGTAATTTTTTTCATTATGGTTTTTTTCCGTTTTCAATTTTTTTTCGTTGAGGAAAAATGGCTCGTCAACTAATATTTTTCTCCTAGTTTTTGTTAACGGAATTAACACCATTTTGCCATTTCATGGTGCATGGAGTTATTTTTTCAGGTGACTGGCTTAAATTAATTTAACAAGAACAGCCACCTTGAACCAAAAACAGCCCAGAACGCAAATGTTCTCCTAGACAATTCCAATGACCATTGGCCAATATAAAACTGTGGGTGCTGTAAAAACACTGAGAGTAGACTGTGAACCCATTCAGATTCTTGGTTTTGAGTTAATATTAATTGTTGGATCCTTAAATAAGACGTTAATCGCTCTGAATAAAGCACATTCTACACAGTGTAAATGAAAACATATAAATTATCCTGAATGAAATTCCAGCGTACTAAGCCGTTCTGTTCAATTTGCTTGGGTTTCTGAAATGCAGTGAATAAAAGTCATGGTCATGCAATAATCTTTTTGTTTTTCACTTGCAATACATTATTCAATAAATATTCAATACTTTATTATAAAAAGGCTTTATTTTACTGATTTTGCCAAACTGTACTGTAACATAAGTTTAGGGGTACGTTTAACTCTTGATATTCTCTTGTGTTTGATTTGAGACGCTCCCACACATGACGTAGGGAGTCACATGGTGGGAGTGATGAGTTCTGGGAAATGTAGTGAGGAAAATACACAGTCGTGTACAGTATGATATACTGTATATATTAAACCCTTTGATTTATGATAAATTAAACTTGCATTGGATTTTTTGGAACGTATCCCCATTGTAAATTAGGGGATATATATATAAATCATAGCCTAGCCTACTTTGAACATCTTTAAAACACTTACATTAACCTAAAGTTATGCATAATCATTAACATAAAGCTTATTTTATAATAATTTGTTGAATACCTCATGTAATCTATTGAATAATGTATTGAGCGTAAAAAACAAGTCCACTGCTGCTGCTGCTCAGCTCAGTCTGCTGCACTGATGCCCAGCACTTGTAGGAGAGGATCGTACAGCATATTGCACCTGTATACCAACTAGGGATTTGGACATGTAAATCAATGAAACCAGGGATCCTGCTATCTACATAATAGTCTTTATCCAATCCATTTTGGTTGGTTACCGTTGTTAATAAAGACCCCTGAGCATCTGCATAGCAGAAAAAGCACCGCCTACTGAAAGTATATACTGTAAATCATAAAGAACAGTAAAACTGAGCCTCGATTAATTCCTCGTTTGAGGATCTATGTGGAATAACTGTAGCCAGAGATTGCAATGAAGATCTAAGTCACATATTTCATCAAACCAACCAGATTTGCTGAACCTCAGAACAACTTTAGACCCCACCTACACACTTACTTCAGAGGCACTAATGTGACTGCGATGAAGGTTAATGTCTTGTGGTAAATGTAAATGTGATTTACATTTTCTCAACCAATTAGAACTTTCATCCCAAGCCATTTCTAACTAAGGCAGAATTTAAGAATATATTTGAGAAGTTCAGGGTTAAGGGTCTTACTCAAAAGCCTCGAGCGGTTCATTAACTGCTCTGGGATTTGACCCTTAAAGTGGTCCTGAATGTATAATTATAAACCATTTAAAATAATTTATGTTGAATAATAAATGTTTTAATGCCTAAGAAAAAAGTCACATGGCCCTCTGAATATTTCTGCACCTTTAAGCTCATAAAGAATGTAAAGATCCGCTGGATGAATATGGATCATATTTAAATTGGAAACACTTCCATAGCCACCTGGCATCTCAACACAACCCCACTGTTCTGATTATGCTATAAGATCATGTATGTACAGTAGCTAACAATATAAAAATCCCCTATGAGGGAAACACAAAACAAACCACAGAGAAAAAAACCTCCATAAAACAGAATATCCAACACCACAAATACAAATCTTACAATACAAACATGCAGCTGCAAATAAGAAAGCAAGAATTAAAAGTTTCACAAATATATATAAATACAAATAACACAAATATAAAAATACATTTTACAATTTGATAGAATCCCACTACACATAATCCCCAAAACACAAAAAAATGCATCACACACTTAAATGTATTTTATTGGGATTTTAATACATTAAAATAAATTGTAATAATAAGTGTGGTATGTATTTGTATTCAGCCCCCCTCTTTCAGTACTTTGTGGGAACTTTTTTTGCCGCAAATACAGCTGCAAATCTTTTGTCTCTACCAGCTTTGCACATCTAGAGGCTGACATTTTTGCTCAAGCTCAGTCAGATTGGATGGAGAGCATCTATGAACAGCAATTTTCATGTCTTGCCACATATTCTCAATGGGATTTAGGTCTGGACTTTAACTGGGCCTTTGTAACACATATAAATGCTTTGATCCAAGTACTCATTCCCTTGTAGCTCTGGCTGTATGTTTAGGGTCATTGTCCTGCTGGAAAGTGAACCTCTGCCCCAGTCCCAATTCTTTTGCAACCTCTAACAGGTTTTCCTCTT
>JAVSBU010340946.1:0-10619 GCA_033118015.1 Loricariichthys derbyi | reverse complement strand
AATCATGACACTCTGGAATGTATACGGCACCTGGCGAGGTTTAACGGTAGGATCATTTGCATACTATTCTACGCCCCTTTTTACTTGAATTTTGTGGTAAATGCCATGGTTTTTTGACCCACGATAGCCCAGGCCAAAATACTGCTATGTGAGAATGGGGTCTTACAGAGAAATCTTGTCCACAGACTAATGAGGCAACAGCATGAGGATGAGGGCCAAGCTGTAATACTGACATGAACATAATCACAGACACATTTAAAGACAACACAAACGCTTGAAAGCATGTTTAGAATGCTTACTCACTCATACACACTCACAGAAGAGTGCATGGCCCAGCCCTCCTTGCTGTGTGCTGTGGCATGTGGGTTAATGAGAGCGCAGATGGTGGATAGGAGGGGGAGCTGGTCTTGGGGAGTGCTTCTAAAATAACACTCACGCGAGACACATTACTTCTCCGTTTCATCACGCAAACCCTTGCTTTTGTCTATCTTTCAACACTGATTCCATATGATTAACACCTCTCTGTATCACTCCTTTCTCCTAAATTCTGCCTGCCAGAACTCACACAGAGAACGCTTGCTGAGTTTCGCTAGGGATGTTGAAGTATGCACACCTAATATGAGCAACACCACACTTAACTTGATTTCACAGTTTTCCTCGCAAGAGATGCTGCAAAGCGATCACACGAGCATCAGTAATACGTCCACACCTTGCATCCAGGCCTAGTTTATTGGGGAAGTGCTACGGGGTTAAATATGTTTAACGGGACCCTGCTGTGTAACTCACACAGGCATGAAATCTCAATCTAAACACCTCGTAGAGCACAGCAGAACTGAGCGGGCTAGGGCAGGTTGTACAGCACTGATTGGGGACGTGAGCATAGCGGCGAGGGCATGGAGGGGAGCGGAGGCTTGTCCTGCTTCCAGTGGCCTGCTGGGCTTGGTGAAGGGCGTATGGTTTATTAGTGCCATATGTTTAGTAGTTCTGCACACACCGAGACTTTCCTTTAACAGGAGCATGAGGATTCATCTTGGGGCTATTTAGCTTGCACCAGGCTTCATTTCTCCCTTCTCTTCCGCCCTCTCTCTCTGCCTCCAGAAAGAGACAATGCAGTTTACAGTGAAAGGAGATAAGAGCAGTAAGAGATCATTTATAGCAAGAGTCTAGACAGAACGCACTCTCTTCACCAGAGTCAGATATCCATCAAGGCTTTGCATTAGTGCATTAGAGCACTAGAGGGAGTGCACAGGAATTGGGAGGCTCTGCTTGGGTGGAACAGACATGCTGTAGCTGTAGTAATTAAACAAGTAACTAGTAACGAAACAAGAGGATACCATAAGACTGTGTGATGATTCAACGATTAGGATATGGCTACATAAGGTTATTCAAACAGCTGATTTTATCCTTGTATTTGTGATTACTTAATTTGGAGGATAAAGTATCATATGTTGCACTAGGGGTATTCAGTCTGCAGAGGTCAGGCTAGAGACGAAGATATTTAGGTTTAAAGTTGCACATTTATTGCTCATGTATATGTGTGAAAGAGATTAAAACAATAAATCTGGCTTTGCATAGTTATTCTTTTTTAATAAACCAGTTTATTGCTCGATTTGTGGATGATCTTTTGATGTACATTAGCTTTTTGCCACGGTTGGGTTTTGATTTTCACATTCTGAATTCTATGTCTGACACCACAGTCCCTTCATGGTGTGAGGGATACTACCATCTGAGGCATATCACCTCTCTGAAATTGTTGAAGTCAGTTAGGTCCATACACACCGTCTATTTCAGTCTCGTTAAGTAGCTTCAGAAGAGACCAGGAAGACATGAAGTCCAGTTTCAAAAAAGGACATTGAAGAAGGATGCTGCCAAATGTGACAAGCTCAACTACAGTTTTTCAAGTTAAACAGAAGTGGCAACTAGTTGTACGTTGAATGTACTATAACCCTACAGGTTTGGGGAATAAACTTGATTATAAAACAATATATTGTGTAGCTATATAATAGGCCTATACTTCACTTGTACAAGCACAAAACTCACTTTTTCTCCAGGAGGAGATCCCTTGACTTAACCGTTGAAAGCATGACATCAAAGATGCTTTTTTTTTGCTGGCCGTTCTGAATCCGATAAAGTAGAAGCACTTTCCCCTAACCAAATCGTCATTTCAAACTGAAAGATGTTTCCACGGAGATTGGAGTTGACATCTCGACTTCAGTTCCTGTGGCTGCGTCATTTTCTGCCATTTCAACATTGCAGACTGGGATCTCAGCCACACCATCTATTCTTTCAACAATATCGGATATTTTTTCATCATTATGGCACCGCATAATACATTTTAAAATTTCACTGGCGCCTTTCTTTACAGCGACACAAATATAAATATTGCCGTCGTCCGCTATCTTGCGGCTCTGAAGACAATAGTCTTGCGCGCTCTGATCGTTCGAGTGTACATCCGAATGTACAATTGAAAGGCGGATTATTATATGATGAGTGCAAGACTTAAGTTCTAGCAGGAACTAATACATGTATTATTATATTGCACTAGAAAGGAGCATATTATGTGACCAGCGGGAAAAAAAACAGAAGTGAAAAAGTACAGGTCGGAACTTTTATTTATTTATTTTTTTTTCAATTTTGCATTTTTCATGGTCGGCGATTCTGTAATCCAACAAATAAAATAAGCGTGGCCTAATATGCACACCACTTTGCCCACTACAGTTGGGCAAAGTCATTAAAATAAAGCTTATTTTGTAATAAAGTATAAAATATCTTATGAAACTTAAATAATGACAGTGGAAAAACAAAGGATTATTACACAAACGTGACTTTGTCTCTCTACATTTCCCAGCCATGTGATTCTCTGCAGAGGCATCCCAGAGAAACATACTCTTGGCTTGATTAAAGCACTTATATTAAACTACAGTTGGGTAAAAACATTAATATAAAGCTTCTTTTCTAAATACAGTAAGTATATCATGTAATTCATTGAATAATGCATTGAAAGTGAAAAACTAAATAATTATCATTATATGTGTATTAATTCAACACAAAGGATGTATGGTAGCAGAATAACCAAAGTAGAAGATGAAGAAGAAGAAGAAGAAGGTACTGCCTGTGCATACAACATATCACTTCCCAGGGAAAATTTTAAATTAAAAATTCAGAGTACAGTTTCTGCTGAATAATGTTTTATTGTGTATTAACAGATTCTCTTTGTAAAGTTGAAATATCATAAGCCCACCATAAAACAGAGACTACCTATACTTGAATAGCTGAATAGCCCAAAATATGATACTTTCGTAAAACTCTGAACAGCAGATATTTTTGTTATTTTTGCTTTTATTTTTGTTAGTTTGTTAACCTATTCTTAAAGTGTAATATGAATGTAATGGAAATGTTATTTAACCTCTACATGTGTTTTAAAATTTTTCTAATGAAAAACAGGATAGCAAGAGCTAAACTGCCGCCTCATTTTTCCAGTTTTCTGTACCTTGACAAATGTGTTCCAGGCTTGGGCATGTAACTTCTAGGCTGAAATGTGACCCATATTTGGTTCTGCTGCAACCTATAAGTTCCTTGACTAGGCCATAAGTTATTTAGAATGTATAATCAGTTACAGAATGATTTGAACTAACCTTGACACACAGACTCGTTTGGTTTTGTTACTAAAGTAGATGTAAAATGAGTATACACTGAAGTATTGTTTAAATTTCTCCACTATGTTTTTAAGGATTAGAAATCTGACAAAAATGTTATAAATACCCCTATGGGGAAGAGACAGGAAAAATTCCTTCAGTTTGGCAACTCTGAGGTCCATTTTAAGAGACTTTTTCCAACCCTGTAACCCTACAAAAATAATCAGAGCTTGAAGGGCTTAGATCTGTATAGCTCACAAATCACCCTGATACCCCATGCGTACATCATCCATCACCCAGCCAGGAACCCAATTGCATCATGCTTACCTCCCACTCTCAAAAACACTTATTTACAACCATTTGATGAATGATGAATGAGCAATGCAGTGTTGACTGAATGTTGTACTGGAGAAAGAAACAGGGGGATGAGTTAGGGACATTTCCCCACCATAAACTGATGGACCAGACGGGGGCCTCTGGTTCATGTCAGCAACTGTCTGCATCACAGTCCAGGTAGACAGACATGCCTGCTGATGTCCTGCCAATGAGACTTTTAATCAAAGTGACCGCTTTTTTCTTAAAGGAGAGGATACAAAGGTACAAAGGTTTTTTTATCCAACCTAATCTTGATGTGCTTGGTTTAGTTTATCTAATAAACATAAAAAATATCTGTATTTTATCTGTATATTTCTACCCTGTCTATCAGATGGACACAAGTCAAACACAGGTGTTAAGCTTAGGTGCAAGCTTATACAAAATAATAAACTTAGGTCTCCTCTAAAAGCATGCTTAGCTGTTCAGCAACATGCCATAAGCAGCAGTTCAAAATGAGGGGATGGTTTACACCTTTCCTATCCAGACTGGCATCTATTGTGTGATTGAAAAGTAACTAGCAGCTGTAAGTTTGGTAAAGATTGAGTAATAGATGGTCCATATACCAAATTCTAATGAGTAACTAAAAATAATACTGAAGCTTGGCTTTATAGCTGTAGATCTCAATCTATATTTGATTATGTGGTATAAACTGAAATTTTAATCTGTGTTACCAGTTTATCCTGGTCAGAAATTCTTCTGAGAAGCACCATAAACAAACTTGCTACTGGAAGAATAGGAAAAACTAACCTTTGCTATGTGTTGCATTGCTGTATCTTAAATGCAAACCCCTCAATACAGAGAGTGGTTTATTTGTGTTTATCTCAAAACAGCAAATAGCCATTGCATGTGTATGCTTAAACAATAGTTTTATCAAATCTAGTAAAGAGGTAGAAGTTATACATCTTAGGCTTCCTTATATCATTATATCACACAATTTGGCTGTTGGAGAGATTGAAATACTTAGTGTTCATGCTTAGTGAATGCGTTTTAACCATGGCGACCACTGCAGTTGGGCAAAGTCCTTAACTATAAATATAAAATATAAATATAAATATAAAATATAAAGCTTATTTTGTAATAAATTACTGAATACTACAGCTTTGCCTCCCAGCCACGTGACATCCTACAAGTGTGATCACATCCCAAATTGACTATCAGGAGAAACATACCCTTAAACTTGATTCCCTAGATACACCATTGGGAGCACCCCGTGTGAGTGCCTGATGACCTGATGAAGGCTGGAACAAATGCTTCAGTAGCAACTATAAGATGTGCACTGAATAAAGGAGAACTCCAAGACACACTCCACTCTTAACCACAAGGAACATCAAAAATCGATTAGAATATGCCAGGAGGACTTTTGATAAGGCTACAGAGTTTTGAGAGACAGTTCTATGGGCTGATGAAACCAAACTGGAACTGTTTGGACATATGGACCAGCGGTATGTCTAGTGTGTGAAAGGACAGGCTTATGAGCAGAAGCTTATGCTTATGAGAAGAAAACCATCCCCACAGTCAAGCATGGAGGTGGGTCATTGATGATGTGGGGCAGTTTTTCTGCAGCAGGAACTGGCAATCTTAATTGTGTACCTGGCACCATGGATTATCAGAAATACCAGACCATTTTAAAGAGGAACACGATGCCATCTGTTGATAAATTAAACCATGGCAATCATTAGACCTTCCAGCAAGACAATGATCCTAAGCACATATCCAAGTCAACCAAAGCCTGGTTGAGAAAAAGATCCTGGAATGCCTTGGAGTGGCCTTCTCAGTCACCAGATCTAAAGCAGACTGAAAACATCACTGAACTAGAGGCTTTTACAAGTGAAAAATGGGCCAAGATTACAAGAGAGGTGTAAGAAAATGTTTGTTGAAAGTTATAAAAGCCAAAGGATTCTCCACAAAGTATTAAAGCAGGGGATTGAGTAATAGTGCACATGTTCAAAGAGTTACATTTTTCATTTGAACTTCAAAGTTAAGTCAACTTCTGTTGTCAGAATAACTCACATATGTATTAATAAATACTGTTTGTTGTTTAGTAAGATTTTTTTGTCATTTATTTTCAGTATCTTTCATCCACATTTCTATAATGTCTTTGGAGTTGAGAGTGGTTGGATATTTCTGATTGCAACTGCATATGCCAAGTGGAGTTGAATTAATGGACAATGAGTGTAAAATCAAGGAGGTGGTTTTAATGTTATGGCTGATGGGTGAATGTTAGTAAAACCTTGTGCTCTCTCCAAAACTCCTAAAGCTCCTACAATAATATCTCTGATAACCACTTCTTCCTTAATATACATTTTGATTCCAACTGTATATTGCAAAGAATAGGGATACATTTCAGCCTCTAGATGTGCAAAACTGGTAGAGACATACCCCAAAACATTTCAGCTACTTCCTTCACACTATATCCTTTGGCACACTCAAATGCAATCACTTATTTTTGCCAGTCATTATCATTTGCTTTGAGACCCATTTTCCAAACACTGAATGAGTTATTCACTGCACTGTACCACCACTTCGTCTGTATATGTCTTCACAGACCCGGCAAGTATTTATAGTCTGATTATCATTGTGCAATGCCATCTGCAGGAGCCTGACGTTACTACCACTTTAAACATGCAAGGTGACAAATTTTTTGTATGGGGGTATTTTAGACAGATGTAATCTACTGTAATTCATGTGTTAGTCATCTGCTACTTCCAGCTGTATCCTCTTTCTGAACTGAGTGCTGTCAGTCTGGCCATCATGGCGGATGTGGCAACGGGCAAGAGCTATCTACAGGAACCTTTGGCACCACTTTTCATTTGGAAAGGCCTTAATTAGTAAATTGCATCAGCCTTGGGCCCAATCAGTGGTTGCCTAGCAACAGTGGGAAGACACTGAACTAGGTCTTAAAACAACAAAATTCGAGAATGAGAGAGCTTGTTACACAGAGTGAGATAAAGAAAGACAGACAAGTAGTCATCAAGCCCCATTGGCAACAGCCATTTTCCATGTGTTACTAAAACAAAACTGAATAATTTTACCCAGAGTGCATTCTTGGCCTGGACTACAGCAATACATATAGCAATACTACAGCAAAAATCTCCTCTAAATTAGTAAAATCTCTCTTTTAAAGACCACAGAAGACCCAGAACAACCACAGAAATGGCATCATCTAGCCATACCACTTATTAACATCTAGTAATATGAGGAAGCCCTTACAGGTGGCAAAAGGCTGAAATACATTATTTTACCAAATATCCCTTTATTCCCCAAAATTAATCAGTAGATGTGGACAATTACATGTCCTCACTGTTTTGGGATTTAAATATGCAGTCAACAGCCTATTCTTGTGGTGTGGGATCTTTTGGTGTGGCTCTCCTTTTCTTTATTAATAAAAATCATAATGAGCCTTCCCATAGACTAGGAGTGAATGAATTTGAAATTTTTATTAAAGGTCTTAATAACCTAATTTCATAATTATGCATTCACCAGGGCATAGCACCCAATGCAACTCATATGCAACCTAGATTCCATGCTGGTTTCATTATGAGTTTCTATGCATCTGCACTCATGGGTAATTTGTTTGTACAACCCCAATTCCAACGAAGTGGGGACATTGTGTAAAACATAAATGAAAACAGAATATGATGATTTGCAAATCCTTCAACCCATATTCAATTGAATACACTACAAAGACAAGACATGTAATGTTCAAACAGATGAACTTTATTGTTTTTTTTCTTTATTTTTTTATTATTATTATTATTTATTTATTTATTTTTTGCAAATATTCATTAATTTCGAAATTGCCGCCTGCAACATGTTCCAAAATAGTTTGGAATTTAGGGGTAGTAATAATTTTGAAAAATCATATAATGATGTGATTTCAAACAGGTAATGTCAACAGGTGATTTTGATCCTGATTTTGTACAAAAGCAGCATCCAATTAAGACTGAGACTTTGAAGAACAGGAGATGGAACTGGCAAAGGAAATGTGTGAGAAAATTATTGAAATGTTTAAAAACAATGTTCCTCAAAGAAAGATTATAAGGACTTTTCATATTCCTCCCTCTACAGTGCATAATGATATTAAACAATCAAAGGAATCTTGAGGAATTAAAGTGCATAAATGCCAAAGTTGAATGCTGTGATCTTCGATCTCTCAGAAAGCACTACATCAAGAACCACCATTCAAGAAAAGTTGATATAACCACATGTGTAAGGGATTACTTTGGCAAACCTTTTCCATACTATAATATGGAATTACATTCACAAATACCACTTAAAACTTTAATGTGCAAAACAATTATCATTATCAAAATTATCATGTTAATCATATCCACAAGT
Organism: Loricariichthys derbyi; assembly: GCA_033118015.1. Taxonomy (NCBI): domain Eukaryota; kingdom Metazoa; phylum Chordata; class Actinopteri; order Siluriformes; family Loricariidae; genus Loricariichthys; species Loricariichthys derbyi. The sequence goes on along the minus strand of JAVSBU010340946.1, from coordinate 2,271 downwards.
GCTTTTGACTTCTCTGTGCTCAGAGTAATGCTGCTTCTGGAAAGCAGTCTCCCTCGTGGGGTCTTTAGGCGCTGATGCACGTCTAATAGGGTTCAGCTGTGGCTGAGTGTTTATAAGGCAGAAGCAGGCTTTGGAGCAGTGAGCTGGCATTTAAGCAGTTATGCTCTGCTTGAGAGGGATCGCACGACACTCTTGCTCCAGACTTGGCTTCTGCCTATGGCGTGGCGTGCAGCAGCGAGGCTAGAAGGCGCACTATACTAACTCTGGTGTTCTTTGTGTTACAGATGCTGTTTCTGTGGACCGTGGCACGTCCTATCCTGATAACCCACAGGGAGTTAGGGCTAAAGGTACCACCTGCCCTTCGTAGAGGGTAGGTGGAGTATGGGCTGGAGCCCGGAGGTAATGATAGGACTTGTAGACAAGTCATTACCCCCACGAGGCACGCCCTGGGACCACTGACTGGTTGTGTGGTTACGGCCAGGGTGGTAGACACCACCGGGAGGGGGTACAGGAGATGCCCCCCGGTGAGGACCATGCCGGCGATAACAGATCCGAGGTATTTATTCTGTTTAATAAATATATGTTTATTTTATTCTCTCTTGCGCTTGGGTCTCTTCATTTATACCTAAATGACAAGAGGCATCTAGGATGGACCATCACACAGTGGAAATGTATTCCAGATCTTTTTTTGGAAAAAATTTACACCATATGCAGCCACATGAAAAGGACCATCCAAACTGTTATCAGCAACAAGTCCAAATAACAGGGTCTGTTATGGTATGGGGTTTTGTCAGTGCCCTTAGCAAAGGTCATTTACACTTATGTGATGGCAGCATTAATGCAGAAAAGCACATTGAGATTTCAGAGCAACATATGCATTAAAGATGAGATCTTTAACAGGGACATCTATTCCTTTTTCAACAAGACAATGCAAAACAAATCAAATCAGCAAAAGATATGACTGAAATATGTACTGTAAATTCCTTAATACCGTTCCTTAAAACTTTTGGAATGTCTTTAGGAAATTATGCTAATTTTATTTTCTCGCCATAATTTAGGCCACTACCAAACTTGATACCAATGCTCAGGTTGTGCAAGTACTGCAAAAATGTTATTATGCGAGCTTTATAGAATTTTTTTTACATCTAGTCCTTTACCTGTCCTTGAGCTACCACAAAACTATAGAATTAAATTAATTGCCTCTGAGATGTTTCACTGTCAGCACTCACAAGAAAGAGAGCTCGTGAGAGAGAGAAATGCATACAGACATGTGTGTGCCCCAGACAGTATGAGAGATAGCATGCTTGCATACAGGTTAAGAGTGCAGTAGTAGATGTGAAGAGAGGGATAACAGTGTTAGTATCCATGTGTGTATCTCATGAAAGCCACAGAGATTGTGTGTAGGTGTCCACGTTTCACATAACCTTTGCAGTCTCGTCATTATCTGACCTCTCAGGTTTCCCAGACGTTCTAAATTCTGTATGGTTGCATAACTACCATAAATACAGCCCGGAATCAGAAAACATTGAGACAGTATAGAAAATGCAAGACAAAAAATAATCTAAAAAAACACATACAACTGAAATAAAATAGGCTTATAAGTGACTGATATTTTACTGCAGATAATATGAACCCAAAATACAGTGCCCTGTAAAAGTATTCCTATCCCTTGAGTGTTTCCACATATTTTCACATTACACCAAGAACTTAAATGTATTTTAATCTGATTTTATGTGATAGTCCTACACAAAGTAGCAAGTATGTGTAAAGTGTAAAGAAAATCTTCTTCTTCTTCTTCTTCTTTGTCTTTCAGCTTTTCCCTTTTCAGGGGTTGCCACTGTGAGTCATCCTCCTCCATCTCACTCTGTTCTCTGCATCCTTTGTCCTCACACCAACTACTACCATGTCCTCTCTAACTGCATCCATATATCTCCTCTTTGGCCTTACTCTTTGTCTTTTTCCTGGAAACTGCATTTCTAACATCCTTCTACCAATATACCCACTGTCCCTCCTCTGAACATGTCCAAACCATCTCAGTCTGCTCTCTCTAACTTTATCTCCTAGTTGTTTAACCTGTGCTGTACCTCTGATGATTTCATTCCTAACTTTATCCACCTTTGTCACTCCCAGGATGTTGAGGAGAACCTCAACATCTTTAACTCTGCCTCTTCCACCTGTCTTCTCATCAGTGCCAGTCTCCAAACCATACAACAGAGCTGGTCTCACCACAGTTTTGTAAACTTTTCCTTTGACCTTTGCTGCCAACCTTCT
>JAVSBU010340945.1:0-17506 GCA_033118015.1 Loricariichthys derbyi | reverse complement strand
CACACACACACACACACACACACACACACACACACACACACACACACACACACACACACACACACACACAGAGCTGGTGTGTATAAATTACATTATGGTTCCTCCAGTGCTCTGGTTTTACAAACTGACAAATCTGCTTCGTTCCTGCCTGGATTTGGGATGTTACAAAAAAAACACAAGATTACAGAAAGTAACCCAGTAGATCTATAGATGTTCCACTGTGGTGAAAATCTGAGATCTATGGATTCTTCTGAGAAACTAAAGCTCTGATGTTCCAACATGATGAAGATCTGTGAGTCCATCTGAGAAACTGAAGCTCTGTAGATGTTCAGCTTAAACAGGATCTGAGATCTGTTGGTCCATCTGAGAAACCAAAGCTCTGTAGATGTTCCACTATGATGAAGAGCTGAGACCTGTGGATCTGTTGGTCTGTCTGAAACACTATTGATATTGTAGTACAAGGAAGATCTGAGATCTGTGGATCTCTGATGGATTCAGGATTCACAACTCTTCGTTGCTTTTGTTTGTTGTTCCTCAACCAGTGTTGCCATTGAGTTGGCGCTGGTTGTGGTTCCTCTGATGGATCCACAGATCTCAGACCATCATCAGATTGGAACATCTACAGAATTTCACTTTTTTTCAGATGGATCCACAGAGTTTGGATCTTCCTTACACTGAAACGTACAGATCTGTGGATTCTCTGTTGTTACGTCTCTACCAATGGCTTCCAGAGTCAAAGTTAAAGTTAAATTTATTTCTATAGCACCTTTTACATTGGAGCATTGTCTCAAAGCAGCTTTACAACTATAGATTATCTTCTAATATATATGGTTATTCCCAAATTGAGCAAGCCTTTGGTGACAGTGGTAAGGAAAAACTCCCTAAATGCTATTAGGAAGAAACTTTGAGAGGACCAAGACAGGTGGATTAAAATGTATACATTTATATACTTTTGAGACACAAATTGACCTAGTGTGGGAAAAAACCAGAGCATCTAGAGGAAGTTCACGCAGATGTGAAAATGCAAGCTTCCACCTTCTGAGTTGGTGCTGGGTGTGTAGCAGTATTTTTTTTTTTTTTAATCCACGCTTTGGTTAATAAAGTGATTCCACTTGAATGTTGACAAGGTCAGAGTCAGAAAAGAGAGAATTTGGCTTTGTGTCAAATTTTCCGTTATACTGGAGCGTTTGTTTTGGAACTGTGAGCAAAGCTCAATCATAAAACCCACAAAAGCTTTCTAAACAAGTCACAGATCGTCTCCATACATCTGCTCATCAATTATGAATGATCTTATGACGTTTAGCCTGGAGAGAGCTCGTGGCTGTTTGTTACGACTTTCCCTCAGCCTTACACAAATCAGCACGTGTTACTTCCTGCATGGAGAACAAATCTTTCCATGGGTTCCTTCTGAGGGTCGTAAACCTTATTTCACCTTTATTAGGCTGTGTAGCAGGATCGACTCGGCTGGATGAAGCTGTGAGGCTCTGCTTCACACTGGGATTAAAGCTCTAATGTGTTATAAAACATTTATAAAGACAGATTATCTACATGAAAAAATGAGTTCATGTTTATTTTCTGTTATACTGTTATCCTCACTTGTCCTGATTGGGTAGCGCATTTCTTTGTGCCACCTGAACCCAACTGGATGTGTCTGAGGGAGGGGAGGTTGGCTGGAGAATCATCCTGACTGAATGGGGTGTGAGCAAAGATGATTAATGGACATGGTGAGATTTTTCTGTTTTTTTCATACATTCATTGCTTTTCTATTGTTGAAAAAGTGTTCAGCAGGGGGTTGCGCATGTGGCAGATCATGTTGAGAGTCCACAGATTCGTACGTGTGGAGGAACAAATGGATCAAACTTTAATTGATTATAATTCAGAGTGTTTTTTTAGTGCTGTTGCCACACAGCTTCAGAAACCTGGTGTTCTTTTCACATCTTCATGAACTTCCTCCAGATGCTCTGGTTTCTTCCCACAGTAGGTCAATTTGTGTCTCAAAAGTGTATAAATGTGTACATTTTTAATGCATTCACCTTAAAGCACAAAAGTTTTGGCCCCTCCGCAGATGTTTCAGTTTGCTCCCAGCGTGGGTCGTGTAGCGTTTTCGTTTTGAGAATCTGACGCTGTATATTTCGCTTGGCTGCACAGGGTCAAAGTCACGACGTTAAAAACCAGCCGTGGCTCATGCTATGTATTAGACGCTCAGATGTTTCTACTCAGACAATCAGATGCTTGTTACATTTGACAACTTGGGAATACCGAGGTCTGCAGTTTCTATAAACTTCCCCTTTCACCGGCTGTCACTCCGAGTCGATTCTGTTATAAAGCTGGCCGAGGTCCAGCTGGCTGAGGCTCGGACTCAAAAAGCAACATGTGGAAGGAACAAACGTTCTATTCATGCGTCCTCGATCCGCTGCCCGACCTTATTACTGTGTTTGATCTAACGCCTGCACTCGACAGCACCGGTTCCTATTTATTTTTCCACTCGGGGTCTGTTCTCAATCAGGGCAAAGTGTGTTTTCTTATTCACACAACCTGCTCAGAGATAACCCGACTCAAAACCGTCTCGTTACATGACAAGGCAAAGGTGAGTGGTGTAAACATTTCATATTTTTTTGGGAAAATAAAGCAGACGAACCCAAAACTGCTTAGTTACACAAGTTTAATTAAACATTTTATTCCTGATCTTGAAAAGCCTTAACCCTTAGAGGTTTGCAAATAAATGAAGGTGGGAATCTTCAATGCCAGCTCCCAACACAAGGAGCACCGAGACTCGGAAACCTGGCCCTGCCATAACTTGGGTGATCAGAACATAACCTGGACTTACACTGCCCATGAACCAACCATCAGGACCTAAAACAGCAGGGCCTCAACCTGCCAGATGTGGGGATCGAACCAGGGTGGCTCTGCCAAGCCTCTCTGGTTAGGTGAGTTGGTTTGTGATTGTTTGTTTCCTCTGGCAACTCTCACTTGGCGGAGGTTCTGAATCTGGGTACTTCTGTTCTCCAAAGACATGCCAGGGCCTTTAAAAGTTAAAAGTTTGGGCCTGCCGGGTCACATTTAAACATAATATATTTATAATGGTGGAACATTGGTGCAGTGGCTTGATTCCCAGCCTGCACTCCGGAAGTGTGGTGTTTGCATGTTCTCTCCATATCCGTAGAGAAAAGCGAATCCATGTGCTTGGTGATGGATTGGCACCTTGTCCAGCGTCTCACACTCGTTGCCTGATCTGAGAGAGAGAAAGAGTAAAGCCATGCTCGTTCTACCATTCTCTTTGCATTTTGAGATTAGTTCAACCTGGAAAGTCTGACATCGTTCTCAAATTTTAGACTGAATTTCCATCCCAGACACAAACCTCAGAGACGTCCTGCTTTAGATAAGCGTTTAACAGCAAGAAGATCAGCTCTCTGCTCTCCGCCATCCCATGATTTGATCTTAAGCCTGGATCTGGTGCTGCTTTCCACCGTTCAGTCTCTCTCTGCAGCACAGAGTTGGATTTCGGGGGTCAGCCTGCACCCTTTGTGACCCAGACGCACCCTGGATTCGCCCCATTGGCCTTCGGTGAATGGTTCTTATTGAGAGGAGAGGCTCATAAATCTTGGCTTTGTGGTGCTCAAAGGCCTTTATTTTGCCTTCTATGGGTCGTGTCTTAGTTCAACAAGGTGGAGGAAGAGGAGGCATTTTTGGGTTTGCTGACCCATGCAAGTAACCAGATCATCTTTGACATTGTTTATCGTCGTTTTTTGTCATTACTTTTTAAGCTGTGAAGGAATTTAACATTTACTTTTAACACGTTTACATTACAAAGCCAAAAGTGTGTGACCACCTAAAACATGGTTAGTTCCAAAACCACTACACCAGCTTTAACTGGTCTGAGAAGATTTCCAGTAGATTGTGGAACGTGACTGTGAGGTTGAACAATAAGCCATGCCAAATTCTCCAAACTATTTCTTTATGGATTGTTTTAGTTGATGACCTGTGCAGCCTCTCTTACGTCACTAACTCAGTTACGGTAATGGCAAATGGTTTGGGGGCCAAATTTGGACCAGCTGTTTCCAGCCACAAGACGCTGATCACTGCATTCAGATCCACATACAACCGACAGCAGCTAGGGTTTGGGCCGAACGCGCAAGGTAAGCAAATTATTTTCTTTCACCGTCTGATAGTTTGTCTTGGAACTATACGGGTGTAATGACAATTCTGCTAAATTCTGCACATAAGTAACGTTTTTGGTTCGACATCGTTCTAAAGAGTTCTGTCTAGTGATGTTCAATCTAACAAAGGTCTAACACTGATATCATGGTTATTCCATTAAGAATTGCAGGTTTCTTCAAATGTTCCACCTTTAGTTGCTGTGAAACGCTGTACGTAAGTAAACAAATTGAGAAAAATCAGGAATAAAAAGTAAAAAATAAAAAAACAACAGTGACATCTACAGCCCAACCAAACAGGACTTGGGATTCTGGTGTAGTTTCCTCTCTAATCGTTCGGATCGGCCACATCAGTGTTTTATCTCTCCTCATTGGAAACTTTGGTTTAATATTTAAACATGTTTAATATACCTGAATCTTTACAATTTTCTATTATCTAAGCCCAAACAGAAATTGAGCAAACCAAGGGTGACAGTGGCAAGGAAAAACTCCCTAAACCTTAAAATAAAGAAACCTTAAGAGGACCAGGAATCAGAAAGGCACCAAACCTTCTTAGGTGACTTGGATGATATATTTAATAATCAATCTAATTTACCTGATTAATACATTTATAGTAAAAGTTTAAATAAACAGAAGCTACATAAGTATTAACAGAGAAAACATATTTAAAAATAGAATATATAGACTAATAAACTGGAAATAATATTTTGAAAAGTACAATAAAATGGAGACTATAAAGCATATAAGACAATAGTAAGTAAGTAAGTAAGTAAGTAAGTTTATTATAGTGTAAATAAATAAAATACTGAAATCACATAAAAATGCATATCTTGTAATGAAATGCATTAGTTTGTCTAGTAAATAAAGTAAGATTATTTTTTTATCTTAACATAATTCCAGTTCAAACCCTGAAGCTATTTTGTCTTTGAATGATGTTTTGCTGTAATTTGCAAAACAAGTGCAAGCTAACCCCCCCCCCCCCCCAATGCATTTCTATAAAAAAGATAATGTGATATTGTTTAAAACGTTGAAACAGTGCCTCTGTATGTAATTCCAGTGGTGAGCTCGAACCATCCATCACGTGGGAGCGACCAATTCCTTCAGGGACCATCAGTCTGGTTTGTCGTGATGATCTGCAGCTCCTGAGTTTTGGTTCTAGTTCAGAAATAGGTGACCTACTCTCAGCATGGACTCTTCTGCTGCACACCTGCTTTTTCTGCACTTGGTGACATTTGGGTAATGTCACAGTGATGGATGATGGGAAGGGCTCGATTACTCAGCCATGTGGCTCGAACCTCCTCACTGCCTAACCACAGTCCAGAGCTGCACTGTCAAAAGATATGGCTCGGCTGATTCCGGAGCAGGGTTTGGAGGTTAGAAAAAAACCTGTAAACCACATGGTACACCCAAGAAGACATGGGATATTCGCCTTACAAGAAATACCACAGAGGTAAATATTATAAGTATTATATCATATTAAACAATTAGAGATAAAACCTAAAGGGTAAAGGCCCCAATTCAAGCCGCAACACCAACTTTGACCAGAGAGGGAGGCAGAGAGGTAAAGTGTGAGCGTGAGTCCTCTGGATGTCCTCCTATGTCAGTGTAAACCCATAACTTGTGCATGTTTCAGAAAAGAAAGTTGAAAATGAAAGAGAAAAAAGCAAAACAGTTTTAGTAGGATGTGAGAAATTGTGAAAATTCATGAATTTGATTTTGTAAAGTGAAAGAGTACTGAAAGGAAAACAAGCACAACTGAAAATAAAATAATTGGTTGAAAAGGAAGCAAACCCAAAAAAGGAATAGAACCGATAATATGGAAACATGATTAGTGAGAAATAGATAGATAGATAGATAGATAGATAGATAGATAGATAGATAGATAGATAGATAGATAGATAGATAGATAGATAGATTACTTAAAAGATAAATAAATAACCAAGTTAAAACACACAGTGTAAGAAATAATAAATAATTAATGAGTAACTATAGTTAAGAACAACCTACTCTTGCACATTCTCACGCATTTTTCATCTCAGGCAGTTTATAGTTGCATTTAGTTTTATGATTGCTGTAGGATAAAAACTGTCTCTGAGACGGTTAGTTCTTGAGAGCAGAAATCAAAAGATTTGGAAATGTATAAACTTAGATTGATAGTTTGAAGAGAAGAGTAAATAGTTGAGGTCATTAAACAATCAGAAAACCCATATTTATTTGAGTTTGGGAAACTTATATGGTCTCAGCCTTAGTTTGTTGGTTTATTGCCATTATTTCCTGTTTCTGGATCAGGGACTCCATTTTAGATAGACTGTTACTTTTGTCTTCAGCTGTTTATCTTGTTTACTGCAGTTTTCTGTCTCTCCACCATGTTGGCATGTTTGCTCTGGCTGTCAATTAGGCACCAAAACAAGAGAGAGGAGTAATTATGTCTGCATTTGAAGCCAGACGTGACTGAAGGCACTTCCAGGACTCTGGTGGTGGGTATATGTGTTAGAGATGAGAGGAGATCGACTGTAGCTTCAGCTGCCGCCTTTTGCCCTGTGCTAACCCTGAATTGGATTAAGCAAGAGAAAACAACCAGAAAACTGGTACTTTGGATCACGGGATCAAACCCCAGGCTGGTTTAGGATCAGGATCAGTTAGGGCTTCTTGAAACTTGAATAATTTATGAGGAATTTTAGGAGATATATATGAAAGCACAACCAATGAACTCTAAACTTTTATGATAGACAACCAGAGCTGGAATCAATAAGGTCATTTACTTCTAATAGTTCAAGAAGTAGGTTGTTTTGTTTTTATTATTTTGCTAAGACCTAAAGCCGATGCTCTGCCACTGATTCTGCACTGAACGTTGACAATACAAATAGCTTGAAGTAACCATGTGTCCATGGAGCGAGATGAACCTGACACAAGGCAAACATCCCCTCTGATACCCGAGCTGGCCTCAGGACCGGTGGAAGGAACACATGCCACCTTTCAGCGGGTTCTCTCCGGGGTAAACGACAGAGAGAGGAGCAACTAAAGCAGCTTTGTTTTCTCAGGGAGGAAGCAATTATTCAGCAGGAGAACGTGTGATCTCACTTCCTGTTCTGCCGGCGGTCAACAGGAGGGGCAGAGGAAAAATAAACAAGAGAGCAGGGCAGTTAGTCAGAATTTACCCTCTCAGCAGTCGGTGTTTACCCTCTCGCTCACAAGCTACTGATTAAGAGTGAGGCTTTGCTGCTGCTGGAGTAAGTACAACGTTTATAAGAAGTCATTTTAAGACACACAGTAAAACAAACACCAATCCTCAATTGCTCTGGCTGTACCTTATAAGCTTTAGTGTTATTCGCTGTGCTGAAGTTTCTGTGCATTACAGTAATCAAATTATTTTTTTCCTGCAGTGCAAGTGAGGCAACACATTACAGATTAAATGTCATATAATCACAAAAGATCTACTGATAGAAACATTGCTTTTTCTTAAATTCCTGCTCTAAATATTAGCTGTTTAGGGTTCGTTTTCACCTCAACCCTCGCAGCACTTTGGTGACATCTGCTGGCCAGAATTGCAAAACTACCTCAGGAAAACCAAAAATTTGATTTAGACCTTTCCGTGCTGCTTTTCACAACAAGTTTGTTTTGTTCAATGATGAAAATTGTAAGGTCTAAAGTTCGTCTGCCAGTTTTAAGGCAGTTTTTGGCCTTGTCTTTTATCGGCGGTCTTTGGGAGATTCTGAGCAGGCATGTGTCGTACCTATCCGAAGAGTCATATATTGTGGATTGTGATGTGTCTGCTGTTGTTGGAAGACCAGCCATATGTAACAGTTTGTCATTGGTGATGCAGTCTACGTTAATCATACGTCAAGGCAACGTTCGAAGTGATCTTCCACGTCTCACCGTCATAGATGGCAGACGGTTATGCTGCTGTACAATTAAGGTCATGCCTCTCGTTTTCTTATTCTTAATGTCTAGACCAATCTTTCCAGCTTCTTCTTCATGTGTTGTTGTTAATCTTTGGAAAGCTTTGGAAAACCAGGAGAAGACTAGCATACAAACAACAATCTGAATTTTTAACATTCATTTTTTTTTAAATAATACATTTAATGTGGTATGAGGATTAATATCTTGAAGAAAAGTTAAAGAGTAAATCATTTACACAAAACAGAAAACTAATATTTATTTGAGTTTGGGAGACCTTGTACGGTCTCAGCCTAAGTTTGCTGGTTTATTATAATTTTCTACTTTGGAAGGTGGCATTTTAGTTCTCACATGACTGTTGGGTTCATTTATTTGTCTTGTTTTCTTCACCATATAACCATGTTTGCTTTGGCTGTCACTCAAGCACCTAAAACAAGAGCGAGGAATAATCATGCTGGAAGGCACTTCAAGGACTCGAACCTGGTGGTGGATTAACCCGATAAACCAATGTACCACGTGAGTGCTCAGGTATGTAATGTATGAAGTAAACATTAAAAGCTAAAACAAATAGGAAACAATCCAATCGTTTCGAAGCATGCAGCGACATCTGCTGGCCAGATTTATGGAACTGCCTCTGTAAAACTGGAAAAACTCCACATGAATGAGGATTTGAATTTGAACACAAAGTTTTTCTAAATAAAGCATTTAAAATGCTGTTAGATTTTAGATTTTCAGTTGATTCAGATTAATATGGATTTTAGGGAGAAGCAAAGTACATATTGAGGATTATTATATCCAATAATCAGTATGGTAATTCCCATTACACTTAAAAAAAAATAATAATTTAATAGAATATTTGTTTTGAGTTTCCATCCCAACACCGATGGCTGTGCAACGCTTTTTACATCAAAGCAAATATTTGTTTTTGTCAAATGAGCAAAAAGTTGTGATTAATCAGTTTAACAAAACTCATTATTAGAGCATCTTTCTTTGATTTAATCCTCCATTTCTTTCTCGACTCACTGTGAAGTCTGAATAAATCCAGATGGTTCATCATTTATCATGTAACATAAAGTTAATCAATGCTTCCTCTTTGGTTTTCCTCCTACAACCTAAAGAGAGCTTCCCTGTGAAGCACAAAACAGGCTGGTGGAAACATCTTCCCCAAGCCCATAATTCAGTTTAATCTGGACCTGCTTTGCTCCTTAACTTATTCCTGGTAGTTTGCGTAATTTTGTACAACTCTACTCGCTGTGACATTTTGGTTTGGACCCCAGTTCTGGCAAGGTGAGTTTTATGTTTGTGCTGCAGGGTCATCCCATCACGTCTCCGTGGGCATAAAGGGAAGGCCGTTCTGTTTAAAGGTACCGGTTCTGTCTGTGTTCTGCTGTGTATAAGGTGTGTACAGGCGCCTTTACTAGTGTCACTCAGGTTGGACCCGAGTTTTTCCAATCTCCTGTTGTCCAGTTTTGGTGCTGGTCCTAGCCTCGGTTGCCTGTTCTTAGCTGACACACAGGGTGATCTTCTGCTGCTGTAGCCCATATGCTTCAAGGCTGGACGTGTTGTGGATCTCAAACCTGGCATCGGTGAAGTATTTTCACCAAGATATCTGCCCTCATTGGATATTTTCTCTTTTTCAGACCGTTCTCACTAAACCCTAGAGGTGGCGCTGTTTGTGAAAATCCCTGTAGGTCAGCCATTCTTGAAATACTCAGCAACAACCATGACCCATTTAAAGTCATGTAAACCGTGTTTCTTCCCCATTCTGATTTCGAGTCACGTGACTGGCTGGTTTGATATTTGCGTTAAGCATTTGTAAAGGTCCCCCCACTTCCCGATGGAGTCCCGTCAGCGAATACGACTCCTGGGCAGGTCAGACTGTAATAAGGACCAAATTTGATCCCTTCCTTAGATCCACTTCCAAAAACAAGGCGCTCCGTCTCACAGGAATGAGTCAGGGTCACAGCAGGTCACGCTGCAGGCCTGGGAATTCGTCTGGATCGCTTCCTGATGCGACCGTGGCTGAGAGGAACACCTCCAAATCCAAAATAAACATCAGCAGCGAGGTAGCTGGCCGATGTTCACTAGAAGATATCACAGTTGTGAAATAATTTAATGTTTATCCGGATTAGCTGGTATTAATGAATCTCTAACAGCACGAGGATGTAAAATGGTTTATACTGGTGTGTGATATCTAATGGTTTAATGGGGAAGGAAAGGGATTTTTTTAAGTACACCACTAAAAACATAAGAAGGAAAGAGAAAGCATAAACAGATAACAGAAATAAAAGAGAATTTTAAACATATCCAACATATATTATTATAAACAAAAAGAGATAAAGGTGTAGAGAATGTCACTGAGAATTAAGGCAGAAAACGGTTAGAATTCTTTCTAAGTGACTTTGTGTCGTTCTGCGATGAATCGAATTGTTAAACTGTTTAAAATCTGATACTGCAGCTGCCTGGAGAGAACGTTAACCGAGGTTCTTGTTTGAAGTGGAACTGGAACATCAAACCCTCCATTTAGGATGAGATGAATGGGAAAGGGCTGACTTAAGTTTTTCCAGAGAAATGAGATGAATAGGGTTATGCCTTAAACATTTTGTGCTGGGCCTGATTTAGTCCTGACACTGCTGAGAGCATTTTGTAAAGAACGTGTCTGACAACCAAGCCCATACTGAACTAATCAGGCAAGGTCACGGAGTGTATGAACGGCGTCTCTCTCTTAAAGCTATACTCCAGCATTTTAACCTAAACTCCTGAAATGTGTTTGTAGTGATGAAAACACTCCATCAGTGACTGGAACATCAGGGCCTGGAAGATCATGGAATATCACAGCCAGAAAAATTATGAAACATCAGGATCTGGGACATTATAGAACATCAGAACCTTGAATATCATGAAAGAGAACTTAATGGACCACCAGGTTTTGAAACATCATAAAACACATAATCATGGAACATTATAGAACATTAGGGTCTGGGACATTATGGAACATCAGAACCTAGAACTTTAAGGAACATCAAGACTTGGAATATTATGGAAAATTAGGATCTGAAACATCATATAACATCATGGCCTGAAACATAATGGAATACAAGGGACGGAGCATCGGAACTTAAAACATCTTAAAACATCAGGTCTGGAATATTACAGATCATCTGTTTCTTTACAGACCAGCAGGACCTGTAATATCATGAAGCATCGGGATCTGAAACATCATAGAGAGATGAATGGAACATTATGGTCTTGCAACTTCATGGAACACCAGGGACTGAAATACCATGAAAGAAGTAAAAATACCAAGGAACATCAGGACTTTGAACCTCATTGAGCATTAGGGCCTGGAACATCATGGAACATTATGGTCTGAAATATCATGGAACATCAGGACCTGGAACATTAAAAAACATCAGAGTTTGGAACATTATGGAACAACAGGGTCTAAGATATAAAAGAACATAAGCATCTGGAACATCATGGAACATCATGGCCAAGAACATGATGAAACATCAGGATCTGGGACATTATTGAACATGAGTACCTTGAATATCATGGAACATCAGGACTTGGAACATCATGTAAAATCAGTGTCTGTATCATTGTGGAACATAAAATACCCCATGGAACATCTGGTCTTGAAACCTCAGAATCTGGAACATTATGGAACATCAGGATTTGGAAAATTTAAGAGCTTCAAGTTGAGGAACTGGGCTGGTTGTTACCACCTGCTGGATCATAAGTAAATCTACAGCTAATTCCAACATAATTAGTATAAATAAATCTAAAGGAAACGGTGTAGTGAGACAGAGATGATCTAATGAGGTGATTAACGGAGATTAGTTCGAAGGTTTGATAAATCAAATATAAAAGATTAGAAGGATTGTGGATGATAAATGAGAGCTTCTGCTGCTGTAGATTTTATTTGAGATGCTGTTTAACCTTGTATTAAATTCATATTGACCTTCACAGACCAAGAAATTATTATAAATGTACTGAATTAAATAACAGTAGAGGCCCTACTTTATACTGTATATAATCATAATTTGAACTTAAGTGCTCGATGATATCTGAAAATATGCAGGACGAAGAGTTTGAAATGTCAAATCCACCTTATTGCTCCATCTTGTAGATGTAAAATGGACGATGAGTGTAGAAACAGCGTCCTTTATATACAGTAGTAGTGTTTTTGAAATTCACTCCAATTTGTCCGAGCATAAAGAAGAAAAAGAACACATATTTAAAATTTAATTGCATGACTATATGTTCAGGATTTATGTGGAACTCATTTCTCATCCGTTGCTAAGAAAAAAAGTGAATAACCTCGATTCTCCAGCTGTATCAACAAACCTGAAATCACCGACCACACGCTGCTATTCGGTGGAGATTGACGCCATTCCTGTTGCTGGTCAAACCCAAAAGTACATAAAGTATGAAATTAATCCAAGGTGTGGTGACATAATCCTTCATACGAATCCCTCATATGACTCTTAATGAAGCCTAATTACTTCGTTAAGGAGAACAGACGGAAGTGGCATTTCCTGCGGGAAAAACAGGCTGCCCCTTTATTTATTATCTGATTACGGCTCACAGCAGCTGCTCTGAATTAATCACAAATGACCAGCAAATTATTAGAAAGTGGTCCAAAGTGTCCGTCTCAATGCCATGTTTTGATCCGGCCTCGTCTTAAGATCAACGTCTTAAGACAAATAGAGCTGTCGGAGACATTTCGAGTTCATCAGTGTGATAGATGGATAAAGACGTACTAGCAAAGACGTCCTGAAATTCAGTAACACGTCCAAAAATCACGTCCTGGAATTAAGTTTGCCTCGATGTTCCGACTCGCAGAGGTCAGGCAAGAAAAAGCAGAGCTGCTGCTTCATCTCAAAAAATAGGAACAAAGTGAAATCGGTGACTATGTAACTCATCAGAGTGCAGTACTGAGCCTTGTGGTTCACCGTAGGTTTGCTTGTCACCTTGATAGATGTGCCTGCATATGAGGGAGTATCTAGGGATCACCCCCAAGCACTGCCTTCCAGCCCAGGACATGGGCTCCAGGGGAAAAACAAACATGAAAATTAGGCAAATGGATCTAATGGATCTACTGATGATGTCATGAGATGTAAAAAATGTTAGGCCACCATTAGATTGTTGATGATGGGACCCAGAAACCTGGAGTCATCACTCCATAATCATTTTCCATTTTCCAATCCTTGTTAATTAGTCATATCTTAGATTTTTCACCATGTTTTCACTCCTTCCCTAAAAGTGATTTTTTGCTACCTTTCTCATTCCTGATCGATCTTGTTCGGACTGTAGAAAGGGTCAATTTGGCATCCCACTGAATCCTGTAAAAGCTGTTCTTTCTGAGTTTTCAAATACTGTTCACAATAACACTGAAAAATCATTATATATGGTTATTATACCATTGCTAGGTCGATGCTATATTTAATCTAATGGTGGCCTTAAACTTTTGCACAGTACAGTACATGGACTCTCATAAAGACATGAACAGATGTCCTTAACTATGCGCCTTTCAGAACCAATATGAACCAGCGTTTTGCTAACTGAGCCACTCTGGTTCATATCCCACCTCTGGCAAGGTGTAGTTTCAGGACTGTCCACTGGGCAGGAGTTCCAATTCATGTCTAAGTACTGTTGTCCATTTGAGTCCAGTTCAGTCTGTGTGTTTGTGTTCTCATGTATGATTGAGATCTGATACCATTTGTTTGTGTTCCATCTCACTGGACCCCATTTTAATAAAGCAGTTCATTATATATAGATAATAATCACACTATCATCATGGACCAACATCTGTACATCACTGTACATTGGATCACTGTACATACACAAACTGCTGTAGGTTTTAATCCAGCCTTCTGACTGACTGTTTAGCACGTTGCATCTGACCGGTCCTTCAGAATTCGATTAGAGAGACGCATTACCATGTCAGATTTGTCAAACGTCCACATTTAAACTGCACATGATTCTCATCATGCAATGTTTTGCTGAGAGAAACTGCTTGATGGATGTAGACAGCGCCGCGGCTCTTTTGTAATCTTCATGCAGACTTTCCCGTCTGATTCATAAAGGCCGAAGCTACACCACTAATCCCAAGCGGACTCGGCGCTGCTTTGGTGGAATTTTCTGAGCCATGGCACAGCTGATTGGACGCCAAACGGGAGGGAAGCCACGAAACCTTCAACCTCTCAACATCTGCACGTCCGCGACCACATCATTGCATGTTGTGCTCATAATTGCTAGCGAAACCCAAATACGAGTGGCACAGCCAAGCATTAGTCATGGCGTTCGGCTCTCGGGGTACTGATTACCTGATTTCCATCGCTAACCGCTGTGGGCTAGTCTGACACAACGGGGCTTTGAGGAATTTGAGGAATCAGAAAATAAACGTTTGGGGATTTTCACAAGCTACTAATGCTAAACACATAGAGTACCTCCGACCGTTCATATGGCTTCACTATGCTACGTGTGTCTATGTGTGTAAAATATTATTTAACGATGTAATTTATTCTAATTAATAAGATTATCTTACACTGAACCCTAGAAGCTTCACCAAACACTTTTTGGAGCACAAATTCCATGGCACAAATCTTATTTCTGACATTTCACCATCTCTTGACCAGAGAGGGTCGAAGAGAGCCACAATAGAAGCTGTAATGCTTGTGGGAACTACGTTTCCCAGAATGCTTTGTGTGCTAATCAGCTCCAAACTTCTTACACCTGTGGGGCTAATGCATCTTTTGTGGAAGGACAGCTCTGTGTGTATATGTGTGAGGAATTATATTAAAAAGGAAAAGAAAGAAATGAATTCTACAGAATTATAAAGGGAAGCCTGAGAGAGTAAAACTCAAAGTCTGTAAGGTTTGAAAGAGTTTTAAACGATTAATGTAGGAGGGTAAATTGAAGGACGTTCTGAAGGTTACAGTGGTTAAAAAGTGAAATCAGAAAATAGAACTTCTACCTGAACAATTAAAACCAGAAGCCATGTGCAGTATTTTCATAATTTGGTCTTAGATTTAAGAACGTCTGACAGAACCTGTAATATCTGTTCAAACATTTCTGGTATCCTGTTTTTAATTTTATTTATAGTCCATTTGAACCATGCAGTAAAACACTGATATTTTAAATAGTTTTGTGTTAAGTCTTATAAGTTTCCTATTATCACTATGCTTTGTTAATTAGATCTATTTACATAGTTTAATCATTTCCTTTGTATCTTTGAGGTTATAACCGAATGACAAATCTTGAATCTTAAGCTGAAGAAACAAACAAGCTCTGGACAAAAGGTGTACCACAAGTGTCAGTTCTGGGCTAAAACTTTTTTTTTTTTCAGAATTCCTTCTCATTAAGAGTGGGATTTAAGTACATTTTGGGATGAAATACCAATGGATGATAAGATAATACATGTTGCTCAAGGATTTCACATTTTTAAATACATTTATTTATTATAAACAGCATTTATTCTGGTCAGGGTTGCTGAGGCTCTGGTGCAGCCCTGGGAGACACATTTATGGGCATGACATGTTTGGGAAGATCCTAGTTTTAAATCAAGACTCCATGTAGTCCAAAAGGTGTAACACAAGTCTTAGTGCTGGGACATCCATTTTTTTAATCTACACAAGTATTGTGGATATACAAGGTACTTTTGACTTTATAATGAGAATCCGATAATGCACACAAACACAAAATTAGGAGAAACAGTACTCTGAGATTTGATTTTAATTTCTACCCTGGGCAAAGCATATGACCTCGGCAGTGCGTGACATGGCAGGAGTGATGACCGCTGGGAAATGTAGTGAGGAAAAGCTGAGGTCAAACTAGAATCGCTGTCCAAATGAAGCTGCATTACTTACAGTCACTGTGACATTTTCATCGTTGTAGCCTTCCACAAATCCCGCCCACTCATTTTGATTTGGCACACAGTGACAAACTGTGACCAATCCCCAAAAGGTGCCAAAATTTGGCGCTGTAGCTTATAAACATAAAAAATATGAAGCCAAAATTAACTGGTTATTATATATAAGTTACTTCTATATTTATCTGAGCATGGTCTTCTTGTTATCCTAAATGTTTTGGACGTCCTGGCAGGTAAAATGCACGGCGGCGTAGCTGCTGCTGTCCGTAGATGGCGAGCTTAACTGGCTTTGTGACGGCGTGTGTCTTGTCGCGCTGCTGTTCCTCCATGATAAGTAACGTCTTTGTGCGTTTCAGCGTCCTTATAGCACGCCGATGACATAACGCACTGTAAACCAGCAGCATACGATGGCACCTCGCTTGTTAGAAGTCTAGCCAAACCCCTGCGTGGGCGAGTGTCAGAAAAAGAAAAGAAGAAAGCTGTTGCATCAGCGCATCTACTCGCTGCCATGAAGCGTGCATTTTATTCAGGGTTTGCTCGGCCCTGTGTGGAGATTCTATGGTGCTTAAATCAGATTCAGACCTGCTGAAAGAAGATGGAAGATGCAGAGGCTTCTGTCCTCTTCAAAACTTTATTTTTAACTTAAATTCAGTGAAAACCTTGGTTTGGTTTGAATTTATGTATTAAGGAATGATGGTGACTAAAGTTCCTGGATACTGCAGGTTTTAATCATAAAATTGTATCACAAGGCCGTCTGAGTACAGTGAACTTACTCTCATGTTCAGTTTGAGATGATTTTGGGACGTGGTGAGCTATCCTGCTAGCGGTACCCATCATAAGATGGTACACTGTGGGCATTAAGGGATGTACATGGTCACCAAAGATACTTAGGTAGGTGCCAAATTCTGACTGGATTATCTGAATGCAGAAATCCAGTCCAATTTTTGCAAATTATCCAATTTTAGTAGGAATTGTGGCCTTAGTTTCTTGTTCAAATCTGACACAAGTGGCACCTGGTGTGGTCTTCTGCTGTTGTAGCCCATCTGTTTTAAGGTTGGACGTGTTGTGTTTTGCATCGTTCGGTTATAACAAGTGCATTTGCATTACTTTCTAACAGTTTGAACCTACCTGGCCTCCCTTTTGAGATCCCATGCTGGATTTTTTCTCTTTTTTTTTGGACCATTTTCTGTAAATTTAGAGGCACAGTGTACAAAAATCCCATAAAGTACAACCTGGGTTGCACCAACAGTCGTGACATGTTCAAAGTCATTTAAATTGGCTTTCTTTCACATTCAAATTCCGGCAGCTCGTCCAGATCGTGTCTAAATGTGCAGAGTTGAACAGGCATATCTAATAATGTGGCCAGTGTGTGAGAGAGAGGCGCTTAAATGTGAGAATGTAACCGGGGGTACCCCAAGTTTCAGTGCTGGGCCTAATGTTTTTATCTTTAATTTTGCACAATCAGTTTTGATCATCAGAAAATGTCATATTTATGTTCAGTAGTATTAACGTGTGTGTGTGTGTGTGTGTGTGTGTGTGTGTGTGTGTGTGTGTGTGTGTGTGTGTGTGTGTGTGTGTG
>JAVSBU010340924.1:0-10620 GCA_033118015.1 Loricariichthys derbyi | reverse complement strand
GGCTTGGTCCGCCGGCTGTAAAATCGGGTCCACGTCACCTTGGACGTGTCCTAGACTGTCCCCACGTGTCCTAGCCTTGTTGGCTTTCGGGGGTTGCCTTTTGTTTTTCCTTTTCGGGCTTTATTTGATACTTTGCTTCTGGTATTCTTTGGTTTCCTTGTTTGTGTTTAATAAAGCCTACCCCTATTCATGAAGCTGTCTGCATGTGGGTCCTCTGGTTACATCTTGCCCCCAATTCATGACATTGCCTGCTTATACCGACTCTGATTTCTGCCTCTATACACTCCTGGTTATTGATGATTACTATCTTTCTGTCAACTATGATTCTGCCTAGCCCTGTGTGTTTAGTGTTTGTTTGTTTTGCGTTTGTCTTCAGTCCTAGTTTGTCATTTGTATAAATAAATATTACTTTCCACTCCTCGTTCATCTGTGCCTCCAATATGTCACACACACACGCACACACACGCACACACACGCACACACACAGGGAACAGTAGATTTCGGAAGAATGATGTTAATTGGTGCATTCATATTTCAATCGCAACATGAACATTTTATGACCAATATATTCTTAATACATGCACTAAATAATCGTTTTCAGCAAACCAGTGCAGAAATATGCGAAATATGTAAAACAGAAATGTGTGAATAATTAAGAACAATCACGGATGTGTTCTGAAAGAATGGCGGCCATATTGCGTCCTCAGAACGGAATTTCTTCCGCAGTCATATTTTGAGCAGCTCAAAATTTGAGTGCGGATATTTTACGCTATTGCGGATGATTGCAAATGTGCAGATGTAAAAAAAAAAAAAAAAAAAAAAAAGAATGTATCACGAAAACGACAAACTTATCGCGATTATCAATTTTTTTTCTCCGTAAGTCATTTGCACAGGCAAATTTTGGCACTGGGACAGCACCTTAACACCAGGGGTGCCAATAATTGTGGCAAACATGATTTCATTCAAAAGATTATTAATGTGATCTTAATCTGTGATTTTTCCCCACCAAATAAAGGAACTTGAATTAAAGCTTAGATTATTCTCTTTTTTTGCATTGTTGTCCTATATTATTTAAAAAAAAAGGTATTAAAAAACAAAGAACACTTCTTAACCAGGGGTGCCAATAATTATGAAGGGCGCTGTAAACTGGTTCACATTCACTCGTTGAGTTTCTCTTTCATCTGGCTAATCTTCTGTGTTGTTTGTAATACTTTCTGTCAATGCATTTTACCCCTCCGTTAAACAAAAGTATTAGTCATTTCACTCACTCATCAATCATTTGTGTTTTGTGAATCTCCAATGCAGTTACACACACTGTATGCAGTTTCCTTGTGAAAATGTTCATAATATTTAAGTTACAGTAAAAAGACTGACTCTGTTTCACAGAATGTAATGCGGTTGCTAAACTGCGTATGACTGTATTTACATTTCTGAGCACACAGTGATGAAGATAAAGGAGTCTAGGCTCTCTATTCTCAAGTTTTATCAAGAACTGTAAGTGAACCTCAGTACTGTAGGGTAAGTTTTGTAGAATTTAATTTGGCTGTCAATGTTTGATTGGTGAAAGGATGTCACGTATTGCCTGATCTCATCTTGACATCACAGAGCTATAAGGGTGTGACAGTCAGTGATGAAGCAAATAAATCTCTAGCGAATAAAACAGCAAAATATGCATTGAGAAGAAAAATCAGAAAAAACATGGTTCAGAAAAAAACAGACAGAGAATGTAAAATAAGATTTCCCATATACAGAGGGCACAAAGTAGTTACACATCCATCTAGATATGGAAAAGTGGAAAAACAGAATTAAAAACAAATGGCATCTTATAAAACAATCAGTCAGTGTTCCATGTCTTCCAAAGGACTGATTTTTTTTTCAGACTTATGAAAAACATACATACAATAAAGTCTTTGGTATTTTCATTCCCTAACCATCTATCTGAACTTCCACTATCAGAATTCCTACTCTTAAAAACGTGATAGTTTAATATCCAAATTTTGACTACAGTGTGTGTGATATGTTAACCCACTATCCAAATTCTTGCTATAACATACAGTGGTACTTGAAAGTTTGTGAACCCTTTAGAATTTTCTATATTTCTTCATAATACGACCTAAAACATCATCAGATTTTCACACAAGTCCTAATAGTAGATAAAAAGAACCTAGTTAAACAAATGAGATGAACTATTATACTTGGTCATTTATTTATTGAGAAAAAAAATATCTAATATGTAATATTGGATATTTTTTTCTCAATAAATAAATGACCAAGTATAATCCAACATTTCGGTTGGATTAAGGTCAGAACTTTGACTTGGCCATCCCAAAACATTAACTTTATTCTTCTTTAACCAATTTTTGGTAGAACCACTTGTGTGCTTTGGGTTGTTATCGTTCTGCCTTTTCTTAAGATTCAGTTCATGCACAGATGTCCTGACATGTTCCTTTAGAATGCTCTGATATAATTCAGAATTCATTGTTCCATCAATGATGGCAAGCCGTCCTGGCCCAGATGGAGTAAAACAGGCCCAAACCATGATACTGCCACCACCATGTTTCACAGATGGGATAAGGTTCTTATGCTGGAATGCAGTGTGTTCCTTTTAACAAACATAACACTTTCTTTTAAACCAAAAAGTTCTATTTTGGTCTTATCAATCCACAAATCATTCATCCAATAGCCTTCTGGTTTGTCCACATGATCTTTAGCAAACTGCAGATGAATAGCAACGTTCTTTTTGGAGAGCGGTGGCTTTCTCGTTGTAACCCTGCCATGAACACCATTGTTGTTCAGTGTTCTTCTGATGATGGACTCATAAACATTAACATGAGCCAATGTGAGAGAAGCTTTCAGTTGCTTAGAAGTTACCCTGGGTTTTGTGCACAAAGGAGACCTCACCAACTATTACACGCCTTGCTCTTGGAGTGACCACTCCTGGAGAGGGTAACAATCATTTTGAATTTCCTCCATTTGCATACAATCTGTCCGAGTGTGGATTGATCCAAACTCTTTAGAGATGGTTTTGTAACCTTCTTCAGCCTGATGAGCATCAACAACTCTTTTTCTGAGGTCCTCAGAAATTTCCTTTGTTCGTGCCATGATACACTTCCACAAACTTTTTATGAATAGCAGACTTTGATAGATCCCTTTTCTTTAAATAAAACATTGTGCACCTTCATCCAATTGATTGAAACACCTGACTTTAATTTCACTTGCAAATTATCTGCTAATCCGTAGAGGTTCACATACTTCTGCCACTCACTAATATGTAATATTGGATCATTTTTCTCAATAAATAAATGACCAAGTATAATATTTTTGTCTCATTTGTTTAACTAGATTCTCTTAATCTACTTTTAGGACTTGTGTAAAATCTGATGATGGTTTGGGTCATATTTATGCAGAAATATAGAAAATTCTAAAGGTTCACAAACTTCAAAGCACTACTGTAATTCATGATGAAATTGAGTATTTATGAATGTATATCTTATATAATGACTGATAATAAATATAAAGTGACTTACAGATTGTTTGGTGGTTGTTTTTTTTTTTGTTTGTTTTTTGGGGTTTTTTTTTTTGGTTTTTTGTTTTGTTTTGTTTTGGTTTTCTTTTCGTTTACTCATCTTTATTTTTGTATGACGAAAAAATCTTAATCTGATTTCGATCTCCACTCCCAGTGTCAGTCTTGACTCATACTCCACTACTGAAAGTTTTGGTCTTGAATACAACACTCCTCTACATGTATCATAAATATTACTCAGTATAGTAAGTATGAATTCTCTTCATACTTGCATGTGGGCTCCACTAAAGTAGTTTTAAACTAGCCTGTTCTTAAACCATTTAGATTTCTGAGCAGTTCTGATAGCAGTCCTGTGTGATGGGTTAGGACTGAGAGAGCGGTGCCGAGTTATAAATAACAAGGTCTCGGTGGAACATATGTAGGTGCTGCTGGATCTGATATTATAGCACCCATGATGGATGGACCTGTCCGTGCACTTGAGGTTAGCGGAAGAGATAGTGATGGATGGATTCATGAGATTGTTCAGACTTGTTCCTCAGCTATGGAGAGAAAGGAAAGAACTGCTTTATGGCCCTTATGGTCTTTTATGGACATTTTTGTTTAAAACATAAGAATTAGTTTGTGTCCTCATCTCCATTTATCCTCATCTTTCTCTCTCGATTTCTTCAACATTGTGTCTCTCTATAGCTTGGGATGGTGCTAAGATTTTGACAGGTGGGCTGCCATAGTGTGGGCCTATGTGTACACTGTGCAGATGACAAGCTGTGAATGTATATGATGCTGGTGGCAGGATTAGATATTCTCATAGAGGCCTTTCATCCCCAGAGTGCTCCATCACTGTGTGGTTCTGTCAGCTCCACTGCATCAGCAGGAACAGCTGGGCAGGGCAAAGAAGACGCATTTCTCACGTTGCTGCAAAGTGTTTTTAATAAGCTTTCACCAATGAGTGTAGAGGGGTAGAAAGTAACAAACCAGAAAGCTGACTTGATGTGATAGCTGTATGACTGCTGATGGCATATGGCTCAGCTTGACTTTCATTGTTCAGGTTCCGCCCTCTGCATGTCTCAGTGATATGTTCTAAACTCGCACTAGCAGAGCCGAGCTATAATTGGGTCCCACTGCATCTGGGTGCTTGTGAACTCACTGTGTGTCAGAAGTCAAGTTAAATACCCATTATGTTAGACTGGCAGTGCCTTGATAATCTGCATGAATACATAAGCTATGTTGCGTTCTGCACACTTTAACGTTTAGCTAAAATTAGCTTTAGACGAAACTATACTAGCTGTTAAGTACAATACGTTTGTGTATGCCACCCCCAGAACTGCTGCTCACAAAATGTTTTTTTAATTCCACTCTTCTAAGCAAACTGTTGTTGTCAACACTTTTATGATACTCTGGGCCACAAGGTCTTGTCTTATAAAGCTGTCTACCTAGTTGACTGCCTCCCACTTGGAACACAGTGATAGACTGCAGCGCTGACATGGAGGAAAAACATGGGGTATTGTTACGCGTCTGTAAGGGTTTATTCTGTTGCCTCAGCTTCTCCATAGATGTGTTCAAATCATCCTTATAGTTTATTTGCTTCAAGCGGCATCCTGTCAGCTTCTTCCCAAAAAAAGGAAAACATGCATAGCACCAAAGTTACAGTCGCCCCTGCATGGCTCCATTTACTAGCTTTTATTTCTGCTCGCTGTCTGAGCGTTCAAATATGTACAGTAGATATGATATCTAGCCAAATTTTAAGGAAGCATCATTCGATTCCTTGGACGTTGAGGGAATACCATGATGCAACGCACTTAGAACTTTAAAAAAAAAACATGGCAGACAAGTGCTACAAGCGGCACTACAAGAAGCAAAGTCATTTTCAAATGTAAGTTGTTCTAATTTTATCTGTTGTTTTATTTGGTTTCTGGCCATAAAATCAAACAAAATAGCATTTATTTCCCAATTAGGCTAGCAGCTGAGGTAAGTAAACGCCAGTAGCATGCAGTGGGAAAGAACAAGCCATGAAGCAATTGCTAATAGAGGATCTCAACAATCTATCTTATGAGAATGAATGTCCATTAGAATGTTGACCCAATCTCCATGTTACATTGTTGACTTAGAACCTGGATAATTTTCATTCAAGAAAACAATTAATTCGTTTGATTCAAGGTATTTTTACAGGAGACTGTCAGGGCTATCAGCCATTACCTGAAGCTTGAGGAAATTGTTTTCTTTTTCCTTCTGCCCTCCGTTTTTGTTTTTCCTTTTGGGGGGGGGGGGGGGTATTTCTGTCTCTCAATTTGGTGTATCCGATTTCCTAGTCTTGCAACATCCCCTGCCATGTGCACAACCCTTCCACCAAAAAACTAAGGCCACAGGTTACTGTGTGCCCCTGTACATCTCACAGCTAGCGACCATTGTTTTTTTTTATCTGTAGTTAATGAATTTGTACAGTGAGAATGAGTGAGAATGAAACTTACTAAGCTCACCATGTCCATTCTCCATCTTTTTTTAAATCTCCCAAAGCCAGCATGCCATAATGCATCATTCTGGAGTTCCCTCTCTCAGAACAGCCAATTGTGTCTCTGCAAGCTTGAGGCCTGAAACACAGGTATAGAAAGAAGAAAAGACAGATCTGAATGTGACTGAGAATTCTAGAATAGTTGTCTGCCATGGCACCATATGTTTGAACAGCTTTCATGACAGTTATCAGACATGATAACATGACAAAGTACTGGAGATAAACTACCACGACAACATAAGGCATGTTAAATGGATGGAAACCACTAACAATATGTTACCATTATCAACAATATCGTGCAATGCAGGGCTCAAGAAAAGTTACCATTCTTCCACAAAATTTACCTACATACTCTTTGATTGGAATGATAATTTAGTCTACCATGTCCTTCAATTCTGACAGAATGCAGAGATTGCCTACATCAAGAAGGACCATAAAATCTGTTCTTAATAAGCCTCTTCACAAGGCAGGTGTTGTTGTCAATTACTAGGTACTTGAAGAGCGAAGTGTGTATTATATATTCTGGTCCCATGCTCATAATGTGAGTGAATGTGTGTTGCAAAGGATTTTGTGTTTCTTTGCTCATGGGCATCCTGAAGATGTATACATTATCCGTGCTACATCCAAGTTTTATCTCGATACTGCAGGCAATTCTGTTTTTTTTCCTGGCTTGAAGAATATAACTTTCTTCAGCTGCTTTTGTGTTTTCAAGGCAGAATCAGCAGAAATAAAACCCATGTTGTAATCAGCAGCTGGGTTTGGATTGCTGTGCCCACTGGCAGGATGTCTAGCCTTAGCTGGAAAGCCCAGCACTCTTTTGTCTCTCTTGCTGCTTGTTCTTGGAGGTTCAATACACCTGCTTTAATTGCTAGTGAGGGTCTATTGATATTCCATGGATACTTTGCAGTGTGCTATGTGCAGTCAAATACATTTTAATGAGACTTATTACTATACACTGTAAAGGAAACGCATTTAACGCGGTTGGCACTCGGCTACAGAAATCGTCAGTTTAGTCCTGACCTCAGGTGCTTCAGGTTCCTCCCACATTAGAAACACATGCATTAGGTTAATTGGTCACTCTAAACTGCTTTAGTGTGAATGAGTCTGATTAGTATCAATGTAACCTTGCTCCATTCATGAATAGCTAATGATGCACTGAAAGCATTGATACAGTATCAAAAAAAGTTAAATCTAATTCTTTCCTGATGAAGTTTTTTTTTTTTTTTTTTCTCTCTGAGAATACACCAGTACTGTCAGGTTCCTGAGGAGCCTGACGTCATGGCTGAATCCAGCAAGGCTTTTTTGGCAGCAGGCACAGAAATCAATCTCGCATATTGGATTCAGCTGTGGCACGGCTTTTAAAAAGCGAGTCATGCAGATCAGTGCTTGTCGGGCCATTGTCAAGGTAAGACGCATTTCCATCTGTCAGCCAGGCTATTTTTTTGATCCACCGCATCTCGAGCAGCTGGTGTGAGGCGTTTTTGATGGGGATTTTAGTTGACACATGGCTTCCACCTTTACACACTAGACACGTCAAGAGCTGGTGCATATATCCTGCAAATGAAGCACAGTCACAGGTTGCACAAGCGGGTGCACACACCAGTCTCGCTCTTGGCACCAGAGAATTTGAGGGACAAAGGTACCACCCTTCCTTTGAAGAGGGAGGGTGGAGTAGGCACCAGGAGAGCAGAGGTCACTTGAGGGCTTAGTGTGCTAGTGTAGGGAAAGTTAGCTGCACTCTGCACTGCCCAGACCCCTCAACACTCCCTGCACTCTCCGTCTGGTCGTCCAGGCAGTGCCAGACCTAAAGGATCCACACATGGATACCACAGGTTAGCTATTGCTGTAGGTGGGTCATTGCTCCAGGCCTCTCGCTGCACTGCACCCTGTCAGACCTCACTTGGTCTTCCACTTTGTCCCAGTGGTTGGCCGGTTTGGGACATCCGGCCATAAAAGCGATTCCACATAAGTGTGGTTGGTGAGATCGGTCCACCAGCCATAAAACCGGGTCCACTTCACCTTGGACGTGTCTTAGTCATCGCCACGCACCCTAGCCCCATTGGCCTTTAGGGTTCAGCTATTTTTGGCATTATTGATTTTGTTTTTGTGCTTTATGTTGTTTTTCTTCTGTTTTCCTTAGTTGTCTTCTTTTACATTAAATAAATCCTACCCTTATTCATGAAGCTGTCTGCGTTTGGATGCTCTTTTTCCACCTTGCCCTCCACATTGTGACAAGTGCATATATGAAAGTGAGAGATAGGTGGTATATCACAGTTACATAGAATAGAAAATAAAGTGAGTGACATACTCAGAATGATAATCTGAGCAATCTATTTTGAAGCGTGAGGGTACAGTGTGAACTTGAAAGAGCTAGTCTGTTCCTCATGATGCCTTTGTAGCACAACCACCTCAGATCCTGTGACAGCATTCACTCTGTCATCAGCAGGAGCACTGGATGATGAAGGGACCCAAAGGATAAAAGGAGGCAGAAATCCTAGAATACACTGGAATGGGGTGACACCAGTGATCAAGTAGGTGAGTTTTGTGGGTAAGTGATCTCTGAAGGAATCCACTCTCATTGCAACTACTGCAGTTTTTTTATGTATGGAGAACCTTGGGGGCTTTCCACTGAGCACATACAGCACAGGAATACATAAAGGTAGGTTCATCAGCAGGATGCCCAGAGAAGAATGGACTCCAGTAGTCAGACAATCCCAGAGAGAAGACAGCACATATTTCTTCCCAGGAGAAAACTGCATGTGAGGAGGTAGTTGCTAGAGCCTGTCAGTCCCAGTAAACAGCATAAACAAATTAGGAGTCTGGCAGGATGGATTCAGAGATGCTTGATGTGGCATTTTCAGGAGCATGAAGGTGGGAAAAGGATTCAGCTTTAAGTCTCTTGTACCAAGAGGCCAGCAGGCCTGATGCCAATTCAGTCTTTTGGTCCCCTGCTGACACTTCAAGTTCTTGTGGTTCAGGTAGACTATGAAGTGGTGATGGGCTCTCTCAAGTGATTGACACCACTGCTCTAGGGCAAACGAAGTTTATTAAAAGTTTATTACTTATTCATCAGGGACCATGCACAAATTACATTATTCTCAAGTGATACATTGCACCAGATATAGCACCAGAATAAGTTAATTTCCATATGAATTTCCTGGGCAAGTAGACATACAACAAATACTAGAGACTCATACAGTACAACATTATAAGGAATCATAATATTAAACATATAACCCACATTCCCCTATAAATTCATTTACCCTAACAAATCCAAATTCATACACAAAAGCTGCTTTAATCATTATTTTTAGATATCCCTATTGCTTAGAAACTAAAAAAATAATAAAATAGTGTTTGATTACATTAATGCAAATATATTTTTTTTAAATAAGTTTTTTTTTGTTTGTTTGTTTTGTGGGAAAATGTCTTGAAATTAACACTAATTCTCAAACCCGCAATGCATTCTATTGTTTAACAACCTTCTAAAAGAAAGCATTCATTTTCTTATCCACTTATCCTGGCAGATTAGCTTTGAGTTTGAGTTACGCTGCATCTGGCAACTCTGACTTGTTCGTTTCGCACTGAATCGCACAGCGTGCACGTGGATTCTCTGTCCACAGAGTTTATAATCCTTATTTAAAATTACTCTTAATCTAAGTTTTTCTTGTGGCTCAGTAATGTTGTAATTTCTTTACTGTTTACTTTTTACTTCAGGTAGATCGTACTTTTTCGCTATCGATTGGAATTACAACATAAATTGACTCAGCGTTTAATCAGCCTAAATTTGTAGCAAAGTTAGCCGTTAGCATATTTAACCGTTATAACTACATATAAACTATTTTGGGAACTCGCTTTTTTTTTTTTTTTTTTTTTTTGTATTTGTTTTGTTTTGTTTTGGGGTTTTTTTTGGCTTATTCGCTTTTTGGCTTACGTTTGTAGGAAAGTATCTTAGCCGTTAGCATAAACTATTTTTGAGATTCGTTTTCTGGCTTATTTGCTTTTTGACTTACGTTTGTAGCAAAGTATCTTAGCCGTAAGCATAAACTATTTTTGGGATTCGTTTTTGGCTACAGCCTTGGAAGAGTGAACTATACTAACCATCTCAACTGACTCAAGCTTCATCAGCAGCAAACACCACCACCTGAAGCTAAGTATATTTTAATTTTTTGTTTGAATTCTTTGGCTTACGTTTGTAGCAAAGTATCTTAGCCATTAGCATAAACTATTTTTGGGATTCGTTTTCTGGCTTATTTGCTTTTTCACTTACGTTTATAGCAAAGTATCTTAGCCGTTAGCATAAACTCTGCTAAGCTAGCATAAACTATTTTGGGCATTAAATTTTTTTGCTTACGTTTGTAGCAAAGTATCTTGGCCGTTTTCATAAACTATTTTTGGGATTCGTTTTTGGCTTAATTCGCTTACATTTGTAGCAAAGTATCTTAGCCGTTAGCATAAACTATTATTGAGATTCATTTTTTGGCTTACATTTGTAGCAAATTATAATCTTAGCTGTTAGCATAAACTATTTTTGGGATTTGTTTTTGGCTACAGCCTTGGAGGAGTAATCTATACCATCTCGGCTGAATCA
>JAVSBU010340897.1:0-10622 GCA_033118015.1 Loricariichthys derbyi | reverse complement strand
CACACACACACACACACACACACACACACACACACACACACACACACACACACACACACACACACACACACAATCGACTAGATGAATTATAAACCTATCGATTTTGTAATTCTTAGATAAACATCACAAGACGTCTGAGACAGAGAATCTATAGAGGTGTTTGAAAGTATGTGAACCTTTAGGCTTAGCAGTTTAAAAAGCAAAGGAGATTCCCAAGGAATCGGTTACAATGGCTGCAAGGAGAAAAAATAATGTTTTGTCGATGTCTGATGGTTTAAATGGGAGGAGTTATGTCTGGAAAAAGGTAAACACGGCATCCCAGCATAAGAACCTTAGCCCATCTGTGAAACATGCTGGTGGTAGGATCATAGTACATGCACAAACCATCTCAGGCTGCCGTGTGATGGGCAAATCTCCAGAACGTCCACCCAGTCGCCCACGTTTCTGTATCGGCAGTCCAACGGTCGGCCCCAGGGAGGAACGCTGAGAACATGCAAAATTATTAACATTAGCAAAGCATCTCTTTAGACAGACAGTCAAAGCCAAATTCATTTTTAGAGTACTTTATCTAAGTATATAGGATTAACTAAGTTAACTAATTAAGTCACAGTAATCATTTAAACACACAAAAACAAAATTAATATCAGACAGAATTATAAAATGTAGAAACAAATAGGTTCATCCACTCATTAATCTAACAATGTTATTTTATTCATCCACCATATGTTCTAATCTTATCTGAATCTATTTCAGTCCCCCCATGATCATCCACCCTCAATTTATCCAGTAATTAATCACCCTCATTCTTATATCCAGATATCTACATCGTTCATCCATTAAACAAAGTCTTCCAAAATACTACTATTTAGTCCATTTTCTTACCCATTAATCTACCCATTAACCATCAATCATAAGTAATTAATCACTCACCATATATTCATTTATGTTTAAAAGCAGTCATCCATCCATCCAATATCTATACGGCCATGCCAATCTAATCAATATAAGATCACTTACTAATTTCTTATTTTCATTCCACATCAAAGGTAATCCATCCTAATCCTCCTCATTAATCCACCCAGCAACATCCATCCATCCATCAGCCAACCTTAAATCTCATCCATCCATCTACTCATTTCATCTATACATTAGACAAGCTTTTTTCCATTCATCCACCCATTCGCCAACCTTTTATTCATCCAGCCATCCATTATCCACCCACCACCCCATTTATCTTCTGATCTAACCCATCTGTTGGCAAACCTTTCTTCAATTTAGCCATTCTCCAATCTTTCATCCATCCATCCATCTACCACCCGCCCATCCATTTATCTGCTCATTCCACCTATCCATCAGTCAACCTTTCTTCCATTCATCCATCCCCTAACCCCATCCCTCCCTCCATCAATCAATATTCGAAGATTACAGCCATCCATTGGCCAACCTTTCATCCATTCGTCTATTCCTCCATCAACCTTTTTCCATTTATCTGCTCATTCCACCCATCAATTGGCCAACAGTTCTTAAATCAATCGGTCCATCCATCTATTCATTCCTCCATCAACTGTTCATCCATCCACCCATCCATTTATCTGCTAATTCCACCCATCCATTGGCCAACCTTTCTTTGGTCCATCCATTGATTTATCTGCCAATTCTAATTATCCATCACTGAGCCATAGCTTATTAATCATCCACCCACCCTACTCGTACCTATTGATCCAACCTCCTTAATAAATTCCTTTATCATCACCATCATCATTCATATGTTCAACCACCACCAATCCATCCACCCATATCTGTCCAATGCATAAATCCATCAACACCAAGTTTAATTAAGAACTCCTATTTTACTTTTATAATAATATTAATAACTTTCTGAACGAACTCACTCTCTTCTCCCGAGGTCTCGACTTTAGAGGCTTCACCGCGGCACCGCTCTCCAAATCCTACAGACACACCCTAATCAATACACAGGACCTGATCATCGGTATTACAACGTTAGACAAATACTTTAATTAATGAAAGAAACGTACCAGATCATCATCGGTTCTGTCATAGCTGATATCAGAGTGAGAAAGAAACGATGACTCGTCGATCACCGATAACCTTTAAGATTTATAATCAGACACCAGAAAACACAAAAGAATTGAAGAATAGGAACTGGGGTAGGAAGAGAGTCTTATTTCTACTAGCAAATCTTCTCAACTAATCTTAACAAAAGTGAACATTTTATCTCATCAGGTCCAGTGTGAGAATCCATCTTACTAAAATGGAACATTCAAAGATCTTCATATTAAACCATTATTCATTCGTTTGGTCTTTACCTGCTATATTCAGTCCTAACACACCATTCTGCAAAAGCTGGCACCGATAACTTTCTAAAGTTTCTTGACAGCTTTACGTAGTTTAAATAAGGGCTGAGAGACGTACGTGTTTTCTTTATCTTTTCTGTATATATGATAAGAATCCATTGCTGCTCATTTTCCTGTGTTTCTGAGAAGACCTTGTTTCACAGGAGATCAATGACATGGGGAAGAAGAGCTAAGACCATTATCAAAGCAGGCATTGCTGTAACTGCATGTAAAGTGTTCCATTATTGTAGTCAGTAAAGAGTTTAAAGACCTTTCAGCAGAGCTCAACAGAGGACGAGCACTTAAGTTTACATACGTCATTCAACAACTTATCACTGATCAATACTCACTGAAAGTCCCAGTAATTTAATTCATCGCCCATGCAGGGTGACCAGGCACCCAGTACTCATCCAGACCTCACCTTTTTGAGGTCCGCTACTGGCAAAGATTTATGGCCTTCACACAGACAAAGCATTCGAGTAGCTGAATCAGACGAAGCATTGCTCTAGAACCAAAAAGCTAATGACATAATGATTCAGCTTCTTCTAAGCACTGAATATTTGTTTGTTTGTTCAAGTTTTAAGCCGTACCAGCACAATGTTGCTATTAACAGCCTGGCAAGGTCCAATTTCCACTGGTTTGGAGTACAAGTGCTTTATAACAAGGTCTGATAAAAAGTTCAGTATATTCCCTGGGCTTGTTTTTGAGGTTGGGTTCATTGATTTTTTTTTGCCTTGTTTTGTTCAGGGTTGGACAGTTGATTAAGATTTTAATTACCAACAGTTCTTGGGATAAGAAGCATTTCGGTTGGTCGTTTCCCCAAACTCTGGTGTGTCTGATATGGGTCGGTTTTGATTCTGTATTTCAGGTTCCATTTCATGCATTTTGTTGGTCTACATTTACAGCTAGTCATTTAGCAGATGCCTGTATCCACAGCAACTTATAACTATTTTTACAGTCCAAATAATTATGGGGTTAAGAGACTTGCTCAAGGACTAAACAGTGGCAGTTTGGCAGGGATGGAACCAGTACTATACAGAACCTTAACCATTATGCTACCACAGTCCCACGGTTTATTTGTCCCATTCCTCTTGCCATTTGGAGAGAATATATTAGTTGAGTTCTAAAAAAAAAAAAAAAGTCTATTGGAAGAAGAGGAAACGTGGAGATGCAGGTTTTGTAGGATGTTATAGCTACCTGGTCAACTTTCTCATTTCCTGTAAGTCCTATGTGACTTTGGATCCAGCAGTTATGTTGTATTGTTGTCTTTGGAGGATCGTGTTTCTTTTCTGTATTTCTGAGATGAGGTTGTTGTCCATTGTTAATTGATTCACAGTCTGTTCATATGATGAGTTTATGGCGCTGGCTCGACTGTATATATTTTAAAGTTAAGTAGTAGGATACAGTAGTATGACGTTCTGCTCTAAAGATGCATGTAGGACATTTATGAGTTTGAAGTGAATATAACCTGCTTATTTTGGATGCAAACCTAACATGTGCATTTTGTACCACAGAACCCAGAACAGTCCTACAAAACCCCATAATTTCAGTTTGTTAAGGAACCAAACACCAGATATTAACCCAGTTACTGTGCGTTTGTACCTTCTGCCTCTGTGCTTCGTGACGTTAGCTCCTCTGTGATGGAAGGTGGCCAGCATCGATCTCTGTTCATCATTAAGGCAGGCACTCGATTTGCTGTCGTGAGCCAAAATATCAGTCATGAGCAGCATCTGACGCTCCTGTCAGGAACAGCCATGGCCCAAAAATTCATTTCTAACATATCGTCCTATTTAACGTAAACAGATCTCAACAGGTATAAACATGTTTAAACTTTTACAGCACGTAGTCACGTCGCATGAAAAATTATTCCCAGGAGAACAAAGTTGAGAACTATACCCTGAGTGGCCACTATATTAGATACACTTGCCCATTTTTGGACTCGTTAAAGAGCAAGACAAAAACTTCTCACAGACAAAAGAAAGACCACAGTAAGTAAAATGGGAGAAAAACATGGATAACTGAGCAGCGGAGAAACACGGCCTCATCAGATGAAGCCAGAATTCTGTTGCTGATGGGAGGCTCAGAATTTCAGCAAACGGGCCGAGTCAATGTCCCTTTCTGCCAGGTACCAACAAATCAGGCCAGTGGAGGTGGAGTAATGATGTGGAGAATGTATTTGGACACACCCTGGATACTTGTGGATGGACGTCTGGACAGTAGGACTTAGCTAAGCTTTCGATCATGGCAGCAGTTTACCCTATGGCAGAAGGACACTTTCAGCACCATGTTTTTTGCTTCTCTGACCATCACTATCCCCACAACGTAATCCTACAAAACACTCTTGGGACGAGGTAGAACTAGCTGTGAGAAGCTGCCCTGCTTGGCTCCATATTCCTGCAGAACCTAGTGAAAGGTATGCCACGATGAAATGCACTACTAGATGGGCGTCTCTAACAAAGTGGCCATTCAGCATAGCACATGAGAAGGTTATACATTTTAAGGTACAAAGACCCCTTATCTTTTACGAAGTGTTAAAAAGCAGGTGATCATAAGTTAACATTCCCTTAGGAACCATGCTGCCCAGCTAAAGAACCCCCCGGTGTCTGACTGAACCGGTTCTGGATTACCAGGTACTGATAGTCTGCTTCAGCTTTGTAGCGTTTCTTGATTTCCACATCCACCTGATTCCGGGCATGTTTGAGTTTGACCTCCAAGGCCGCTCGAGACACGTCCGACTTCACCAGCAGCTCTTTGTATTTCTTCAGTTCCAGTTCGGCATGATGCCATTTTTTCCTGACCACCTCGAAATTTCTCACAATCTCAATGATCTCTGTAGGGGAAAACAAGAACGTCAAGGTTCACCAAAGAAACAAAATGTAAAGTCAACATCAAACATTCATAGAAGAAACTCTAAAATAATTCATGGTCAGTTCATAGTCAAAGTTTAGAGTTGAATAATGAAATTTCACAGTACGTTCCACCAAGTGGCCAAATTACTAATTACTAAACACACAGTACAAGTTTATAGTCAAACTGTGAACGGTTACATTAAAACTGATAAGAAATTCACAATTTTCCATAACATTTTTGAGCAGATACAAAAATAATACAGCCTTGTTCAAAGATGTGCTTGGTTTCGCACATAGAATATAAGAATAAATACCCGTCAAATTTAAAGAACAATCAAACTATCGAAGAATGAAACCATCTCTAAAGTGTTTCGACTCTTCCAACCCACAGTCAGACAAACTGCATACAAATAGAGGAAACACGACACCATTTTTAATGTGAAATAGAACACGAGGTCGTAAATGAACCTGTGTTACCTTCTAAGCAACTAAAGTGCTCTCACATTGGATGACGTTAACGTTCATGAGTTCAGGCTGAGCAATGATGGTGCTAAATTCATCACATAGCAGGTGGACAAACTTTTTGTGGTTGGATAAGACCAAAAGAGAACTTTCTGGCTGAAAAGAGAAGCAAAGAGTGAAACGACTGAATTCTAGCACAAGAACTTTATCCCATCTGTGAAACATGGTGGTGGTAGGATCATGGTTTGCTGTTTTCCTGCAGAATCTGCTCTAGGAATTCTAAATAATAGCAAGTTTATAGCAAAATATCAGGATGTTTGTCCATGAATTTAATATTTAATTAACGTGAGACAGGCAGCAAGACAACGACCCTGAGCACACACAGAACAATTAAAGAAAACTAAAGTTAATGTTCTGGAAAGGCCAAGTCAAAGTTCGAATACAACAGGGATGTTGTGGAGATATCTGAAGTGAGCAGCTTATAGAAGAAACAAACCAACAGCCCAGGAATGAACTCAAAGACAGCAGTGGGACTCGAACCCTACTCCCAAAATTTCATTCTAAATAATCAACAGCTACAGGAAACATAACTGACTGCCAAAGGACGTTAAACATCCAGGATGCATCAAATACAGGATGAACACAGGTGAGCTGCACGCACGCGCACACGATGAACAGGTGAACAGGTGTGTGTGTGTGTGTGTGTGTGTGTGTGTGTGTTTGTTTACCCAGCTCAGAGTGCGCGCTGTGTTCCAGTGCGAGCCTCTGCAGGTACAGACCAAGCAGCTCGCGCACAAACTCCTCACCCATCGCGCGCACACCTGAGACGGGCCGCCGCTCGAGCGCTTCGCTTTCTGAATGCGCAGATCTGATCTACAAACCATGCGCGCTCCTCACTTCCGGTGTAAATGAGCTACAGATCGGCACGTGTCAGATTAGTCAGTCTTTCTATTTGATCCCCATTTACATTTGTGGTATTTTATTTTACGTAACTGTAGGATTCGAACCCTTAACCTTCTGGTCCATAGTCCAGTGCTACCACAGTCCGGATTTAAAATGTTTAGTTTTGTAAAATAATTAACGACTTTGTCTGCAAACGTTATTTATTTACAGATATGTATCACTCTTCTTTGTTTTTTTATTTATTTATTTATTTATTTATTTATTTATTTACAGATATGTATCACTCTTCTTTGTTTATTTATTTATTTATTTATTTATTTATTTATTTATTTATTTATTTACAGATATGTATCACTCTTCTTTGTTTTTTTATTTATTTATTTATTTATTTACAGATATGTATCACTCTTCTTTGTTTTATTTATTTATTGATTTATTTACTCACATTTACTAACCAGTTAAAATCACACAGTACTTTAATCACCTGTTATTCTTTGTTCTTCTTTACTAGATGTTAAATCATTTGAAGTAAATCCTTAAAATGCTCTCACCGTTTATTTATATATTATATATTTATTTTTCTATTCATGTCTTCACATATAAATGTATTTAACTCTCCTATGTTAACTGATTTAATGGAATAATTCGATTAAATATAGTTTATTTACTGGCTGTTTATTTAATATTCTACAGTTTTCTTCAGTACAGTAATTTTATTTTAAAGATATTGATTTATTTCCCATTTATTTATTAAGTGTACGGTAGTACCCACTTATTTTTTTAATTAATTAATTAATTAATTAATTAATTAATTTATTTATTTATTTATTTGATGCACATGTATTTATTAATTTGGGACTGGACTGTGGACCAGAAGTCTTCAGGGTTCAAATCCAACCTCTGCTAGGCTGCCACTCTTAGGTTTTTGAGCAAGATCTTTAAAACACAATTGCTTGGATTGTGAAATTGTTCCAGTTGTAAGTCACTCTGTAAAAGGGCTTCTGCTAAATGACTAAATGTATTTATGTTATCATTTATTTAATTGACATGTTTGTTTTTCATGCTTCCAATCCACACCTGATGCTCCTCCACATGATTTAATATGTAACATTTATTTCCGAATTAGATTTGCACGACTGCATAATGTTTCTCACTTTTATAAGTCATCTGTGGACATGTCCCAAATCACACAGCAAAATAATTATATAGTGCAAATAATCACTATCAATCCACACATCCCAAATAACACATCTGATTCGTTACCTGTTTTGCTGCCCCTTCCCAATTTGTGCCCAGTATACACAGTGCAAATGTGTAAAAATCTCACACATGTTTAATGGTTTAAACACTTACTTTAACCTAGGGTTGGGTAAAAGCATTAACACAAATCTTATTTTATAATAAAGTCTTGAAAATAGTGTGTAAATTATGGAATAATGTATTGAAAGTGAAAAGTAAAAGCAAAATGCTTAGTTCATTAACTCAGGGTGCTGGTGCTCAGCCTATGTAGGAGAATATCAGTGCAGTGGGTCTCACTGTTTTCCTTTTGGTTGGCTGCTTTCACCTTTTAAGGACCTATGGTGACTCATTTGCACTAAAAATAGTGTATTATAAATGTAAAAAACCCAACAGAAACACAGCAGAGATCTGTAGTGAGTGAAAACTACCATGAGACTAAAATGAAGTTTTACAACTAATGCTGAGACAAAATCATTCTTATCAAAACAGTTCCACTTTATGTTTTTATTGTATTTATTATTAATCCATTTATTTGTTTATTAGTATTTTATTATGTATTTATTATTAATTAATCCTTTAATAAATTAATGTTAATAGTTATGAATTATTTATTTACTTATGTAACTTAGTTTTAATTATTTGTTATATGTATTTTATCCTTTTAGTATTTTGTATTTTAGTTTAATTCCTCTTTTGTCCATTAGAGGGCAGTGAGAGCATACAGTGTAAAACGGTTCAGTCCATCTCTCTCTTATATTTAACTTCTGTATATTTAAACTTGTACTACATTTATTATTTAGGTAACCTAGATTAATTGTTACCTATAAAATCTAGGATGCCCAAGGAAGTTTTGTCCCTTTTTCACTCTATGCCCTCCCAAGGTTTCTTTCTTATGACATTTAAGGAGTATTTTCCTTGCCACTTTCACCCTAGGTTTGGTGAATTAGGACTGTGGATTTAGATATTTGTAAAGCTACTTCGAATCAGTGAAATAAATTAGACTTGTCTTTGACTATGCTTCAATTACGGTAATTGGAACAAATGAAAATACAGAGCGGGTGCAGAAACAAGGTGTATCTAATAAAGTGGCCAGAGAGCATACCTGAATGTGTAACTTCCTCTATTTAAGAACTTTTTTTTCTCTCCTTTTACTGTTGAAGTGGAGAACAT
Source organism: Loricariichthys derbyi (assembly GCA_033118015.1). NCBI lineage: Eukaryota > Metazoa > Chordata > Actinopteri > Siluriformes > Loricariidae > Loricariichthys > Loricariichthys derbyi. Next base: position 1,645 of record JAVSBU010340897.1, on the reverse strand, counting down.
AAATATGATTTCTATGTCTTTTGCCCTCACTTATCGTTTCTCCTCCAGTCGTCTCTCGTCCATCTCCTCTCCTGCTGTGTGGACAAATTCCTCTCTGCTCCCACAAATGTGCTTTCTGGGTTATAATTTGAAATTCCGAACTCCCCAGAGTCAGCCAGATAAAAATGTAATTCTGATAGCAAGTGCTGGGAGGCATGTGGGAAAAAAATCTCAGCGAGTGTGTTGTTTAGGAGACGCTGCAAATAACCAGCCGAGAAAGTGAAGCTTTGATTTATTAACAAACATCTTCATTCTTTAACTTTATATGGGGACAGATCTGCTATAGATGATTATAAATCAATGTTTGATAAACAATCAGTGTTTTAAAAGGTTCACAAACATTTCAACAACATTAGGCAACAGCAACATTTGATTGCCTCCAGAGTTGCATTAATCCTTGGCTGAGTTCTTGTACTAATAACCAGGAATGGTAGAATCCGGAACGTATAAAGAAAATACTTGGCGTGAAAACGAGCATACGTTTATACCAGCGTTGACCCATGCATACAGACGAAAAGCATTTGAGAGGCGTTTGTTGGTGATGCCACTACCAGAGCCACCAAACAACACATTTTCATTGCCTCGATCTCTGAAACAAGAACTTCAACTGTGAATTTGCTAAAATTTCTCTTCTTTGCCTTTGGTTCCTCCATTATCACCACTGTTCTGTTAAAAAACGAATGGGACGCTCCCTATTTAAATAATCATGACCTAATTTGCATTTATCATATATGGATTATATGGGCTGTAAGGAGGTGCAACATGAAGCTTGTTCACCTGAACACATATTGAAGAAGATTGTGATTTATAAAGGGGAAACCCAGTTCAGGTGCTCATATGCATGATTTTAGGAATCTGAATTTTTCTGGGCCGTACTCCATCTCCTGGTTTTTCTGCGTACACACAGTTTCACTCCCTAATATATACATATGAGTTATGAGTTAGCGCATAACGTTTCTGAGCCTCGACCTGAAGCCACTCCAGATCATTATGCTTACTCCAGCTCCACAAACCTCGTCTTTCTGTTGCCCATAGACAGATATAATTCTTGAGCTGGTCGTCTGCTGTTATGGTGCCAAGGAACAACAAGTTTTGAGTTTGGGAAATAGTCCTATAGTCCTAAGTTAAAGTATTATTTATGTCCAAGGGATCCGCTTTCAATGTTTGTTTTTCTTTGATTGCTTGCATGAGAAAACCCCATGAGGTTGGCACTTTGTGAGATTCCTTATTGGAAGTCACTCAGATCGTTCAATTTTACCATTCGACTGTGGATTCACATTGAAACTGATCCATAGAAAACTTGCTCACTGGATTTTATGTTACAATCCAGGGTCACCGTGTCTAATTTCCATACAGGAAACCATAACAGGGCTGGTGTCTCTAATAAAATGGCACTGCACATATGTCTTTATGGATTAATTCATCTAGCATTTAGAAAAATTATGTTTTTACAGATGTTCTAACAGAAAATGTAAACTTTTAAGTAAAACGTTTATTGACTTATCAGATACTGGAAGTGGCAGAGCTACAGATGTTGAGGTTCTCCTTGGGAGTGACAAGGATGGATAAAGTTAGGAATGAGATCATCAGAGGTACAACACAGGCT
>JAVSBU010340886.1:0-10624 GCA_033118015.1 Loricariichthys derbyi | reverse complement strand
TCAGTAAGCTAATTCATTATCATTCTAGCTGTAGGACGTATATTCAATGGTAAGTACTCGTATCAAATTTTTAAAATGACGTATTTAGGTTTAAGAGTTCAAAACGTTTTATGAACATTTAAGTAGATGTTTTTTAAAAGGTACATGTACAGTATGGGAAAAGTTATTAAGCGAATCTTAAAGGGTTATGTATAAGAGTGTGGGAAGAGTATAAAGGCTTAAAATAATGTACTTACTGTATAACTTCTACAATAAGCATAGCGTCGCTACTTTGCGGAAATTCACTTATTTTGGGTGGGTCTGGAACGGATCCCCCTCGATAAGTGAAGGAACATTGTATACACATGACTGAAATATTTGTTCTATCATGAAGCAGACTTACTGCTACATATTTAACTTTATATTAGATATATATTATGTAAATGGTAAAAAGTATATTGTTTCCATCCAGTATGATGGGGATTTGAAATATACTCTATTACTACCATAGTAACAAAATGTCAGTTCCTCATTGTCTCACATAATCCTATTAAGGAATTACCTATACATTTATATTTAGTCATTTTGCATGTTCTCTTATACAAAGTGCATTCCAATTATATGTTAAGGACCTTGTTAAAGTGCCCAACTGTGGCAGTGTAGTAAAGCTGGGGCTTGATCACTGGACCATACATACCATCCAGTACCTTACCCACTGCACCATCACCTTCCTTTTAGAATTTAGTTAAAATCTGAACCTAACCTGATGCAATCCCTATGCAATAAAAAGCCCTACAATATCTGTGCAATACGTTACAGCAGCTAAAAAGCACAGCAGCTATGACAGTTGATGTTGCATTCTTGAATATTCCGAACAAGAAGGTTATAAAGATATAAACAGGAACATGAATGAAGAAGATGAATGAATCTTAGCTGCAGATTGCTCATTGTAACTTTTTAAGGCTGATCTGCTTAAATGAATGATAAATAGCACCGTATTGATTTAGCCTCTTGACTTAAGGGTTCAACCATATACAGATGGTTTAAATAAAACCTGCTCTCTTCATATGCTTACTGAATTAATTTGAACTCTTTGATCCAGTTTAGTATATGAACCCTAATCAACAATGGTTAGTATACAACACTGGGAATTCTCATAATAAAGGGAGAATGAGATTTCCTTAACGGTATTCATTTGAAATTCTCAGCTCTAATTATAAGTATAGCTGATCTCATGATTTTAAATCATCATTGGTGGCTGGGCTGTAACGCCAGTGACCACAAGACCAATGACACTATCATGTAAAACCTTTTTTTTTCTAACAGGATCAACTCCCAGAGTTTCTCAAATTGCTCTTCGTTAATCACGTAAATATTAACCAACTGTGATAAGTAATAAATTACTCATCACAAATTGCTTTCCCCAGGTATAAAGATGACAAACACCAATAAATCTAAAGGCTTTACATTAAAATTTAATTTTACTTGTAATGAAAGTGTAGACTCACACCGCTTCTTATCTGATCTAGAAAGAAGGTTTTATAGAATTGAGTTCAAAATCATTTAAAATATATTAATAAAAATGACAATTCATAAAAATTTGAGTCTGAAATATGAAAATTTGTAAAATTTCACATCTTCTAATCAAATTCTATATACAACATTAAAACTAAAGTGAAATATTATATTTAATGCTTCATGCCAACAAAATGCTGTGCATGGCCTGATTTTTTTCCTAAACAGCATATTAATAAAAAAATAAAACTATGTAGTTTTAAAATTAGATTTACCTTAGGTTTTTGCTAAATTACTATATTACCAAAGCTACAAAACTATGATACAATATTGCCACCATATTCTGAAAATGACCCATGTATGGTGATCAGTTGCTTGACATGCGAAAGTGACAAGTCGTCTGTTGGCTAAACTACACTTCCTGGTTTTTGCCCAGCTACTGATCCCATCGTGAGAACGTAATGAGTCCTGGCCTTCAGGGAGCCCGTAGACAGGCAAAGACGTTAAGGCTGCCACCCCACCTCAAAAATTCCTCTATCCAGACTGGAAGGAAGTCATTTCTTAACGGAAGCTAACGCAGGAAGTCTTGTTGATAATCCGAAGACAAAAATGTCTCACGAAATATCTTTGCCTTTTAAGGCACTGCTTTTATTCATGGTGGATGTTTTTCTAATGCACCATTATATTTGTGCAGTATATATTGGAAGCCTTTACTTTTTTGGGTGAACAGGGCGATTTGATGTGATCTGGTGTGGATACTGAGAATAGCTTTTGTCAGCATGGGGCTTTTATCCATGGTTCTTGTTTTAGTCTGCAAAATGTTGACCTTAAATTCCTAGTGCATGAGGAAAAGACAGTTGGTGTTGGTCTTGGATCAGCCATGCATGGCCACAGAAAGTAACCACAGGGAATTAACACTGCAACTGGAACTACGCCTTGAAATCCCTGAACGTTTGACTCCTAATACTATAGTGAAGCACATTTCTTTTCATTGTGCTTTCCCCAACAGATCTGTGGTGCAAAAGATCTTTGTTTGAACAGTGAAAGATTTTAAGCTCTCCCTCATCCCCTTTTCCATTCGTTCATCCACATAGATTAGTTAATCCACCTGAGGCCATTCACTAGTGTACAAGAACTGCCAAGATCACCAAATCACCATAGCAACAGATATTTTTCAAGACTCCCTTTTATGAAATGAAAAATTACAACCCTGTTCTTTAGTGCGTTGATAAAACTGGGAGTTCAGTACAGTGGAAAATGTCAGGATCATAAGAAATAATATTTATATTAAGCCATCTCAAATTCATCATGAGTCAAAGCAAAGGCACTCACTGTTTCTCTGCCTTGTCTCTGTCATCAAGGTAGAAGAGGGCTGTAGCGAGGAAAAACATCCCCCCAAGGACGATTACGAAGGGGCAGAGCATGAGGGCATAGCCCAAACTCAGGAACTGCCACAGCACTGACGTAGTGTAACTCTCCTGCAGCGCGTCTGATATCTTAAGAACACACAAACAAACACACTTCAGGAAACAATGGAACAGCATAGATCATACCACTTTTAGGGACCAAACGGTGTATTTCTTATACAGCAAGTAAGACTGTATAATATCTATGTGCAGTGTTTATTTAAGGTAACAACGAAGACCTAACAAGCTGATAAAGATGGGTAAATCAATAACAAGGCCACTTGAACATGATTAGGGTATTGATTAGAGTCTGGATTGCCAAGTTCCCCCTTGGCTACACAGTACAGTACATTTGCTTATTGTTTCTGAAAAAGTCTGAAATTTGAATAGCTTTTTGTCAGGGTAGGAAGAGCAGGAAATTACTACATATGAGCAGATCTAGAAATATCTTTCTAGGAAAACAGTGATACCACCTTCAGAGGCTGTAGTTACTACAAAAATGTATTTCACTTGTCAAATATCATTTAAGTGGCAATATTACAAGTTTTAATTTCTGTCCATAGTTATGTTGTCATGATTCTACTTAACAAGGACCTAAGTGCAGGGGGCAAGCAGTAGGTGGTGTAAGAGTGTAGTGAGGACTACAGTGGGTGCTCTCTGACCCTACACTATCTATTGCCCTGAAGGTTACCTCGGCCCTCATGGTCCCTACTCCACCTCCCCCCTTGGCGGGTGAGAAGTACCTATGACCCTATTGGACTGAACACCCACGGCAAGCACCTCCATTGAGTGGGAAGGTGGTACGGATATACAGGTAAAGGGAAGTGAGGGATGAGATGGGGCGAGGGCAAAGGAAAGAAAACGAATAATAGGGAAGCAAACACGAGCTAACAAATATAACAGGACAAAGCCTGAACGAAAAAACAATAGAACGACCGTAGGGGAAGGGACAACTGAGGCTACGGGAAAAACCCGGAAAAAAACAGCAGCAATCAGAAAAGGCGTGGGCGAGCCGAGCAACTCCTCATGCAAAATGAAAACAAAATGGCTGCTGTCAAAAAACGCAAGACCAGAACACAAACGCAGAGACCCAAAGAGGAGAATGGTGGAAATAATAATGAACACACAGTGAACCGCAAGAACGAACGCTCAAAAAACCTGAAGGCAACGCAAAGACCGAACGCTCAAAAATCAGAGAGAAAAGATAACCTGAATGCAGCGAGGATATGGACACGAACCACGGAGAAAGAGAAACACAGATGAACGTGATGCATAACGCGATCAAGGAGGCACCTCATAACGAGCTGTATTTAAAGGGCTGTTCAAAGGTGCCTTTCTTGCATTCTGATTGGTTTTTGCCAATGGTGCGATTGTGCTTTGGGGCGATCGGTAGATCGTGGACGCCCCCTGCTGGCGCGAATTTGAATATGTCTGAATTTGAACCACTTGGACTTGAGCGCAGGTCAATGCAGTGGTTTGTTGGCATATCCTCCTGAGAACCAAGGGGAAAAAGTGTCTTAAAAGTTATGTTCATGTGTCCATTATAAAGGACTTAAATGAATGGGCCGGGTCTCATGAGGATATTAGACCACTGTGCCACCAATTGCCATCTTGTCGTTGATAGTCATCTAATTTCTACCTGTAAAATGTTACTTCAGATGCTTTACCAGGTGGTCGGGCATCAAACAAGCATAAATGGCAGTATTTTAGTGACGATAAACCAGATGGAGGGGGCAAAGGGTGGGGCTTAACGGGGTATGTTGAGAGTGGTGGTGCTGAACCTTCACCCTATGGCCATTGAATTTTAGAATGAACTTTGAACCAACTATTTCACAAGAACGTTCCCTGGTATATCTTCAAAAACATAAATCACAAAGCAGGAGAAACAGAAGTGAGCGGGACAGTGCTTACACCACCAGCGTGTTTTCCTAGCATCCTTTGCTACCCTTATTCATGCTAGCATACCGTGAAACACAAAGATATATTTAAGCATGTCAATCCACATGGTAACGTGGGAAGATAAAGTTGTACTGAGAAACCCCTCACACCCTGAAATTAAAAAAAGCAATTGGAGTGACCTGTACAGCTAATCCACTAGCATCAGCATTAGCACAACTCTCCCATGGGCTGGGAAGGACTGCTGAGTCTGAAAACATCTGTGCAGTGTGGTGACAAGTTCAGTTCAATATGCACTTAGTAACAAGTGTGTGTGGCTGTCTGTGTGTACTGCCAAATCACATTAGCTGTTATTTTTACCAGCTAAAATGTAGTAAAGGTTGAGATTATTTAGTGTGTCTAATTATATTTCTGAATGATGCGGTAGATTACTGTTGATAGCTCACATGAATGCGTTACCACCCAGTATGGTAAACGCAATGAGGTTCATTCTTTTCAAGTGAATGTTTTTTAGTAGACGTAATCTTTTTTTTTACCACTATAAAGGCAGTTGGTGTTTGAGACTTTCCTATGCCTGCATTGATTAAGTGGAGAATCAGATAAAAAACAAGAAGTATTAGTTGTAGTAGTAGAAAATTAATAGTATTTGTAGTAATAACAGTAGTGCTTGTGATAAAATAAGTGGTAGTGGTGATAGAAGTAGTAATAATAGTACTAGTAACAGTAGTAGTTTGTATTAATAATAGAAGTACAAGTGGGAATAGTAATAACAGTACTAGGGGTGGTAATAACATTTGTATTTGTAGTAGTAGTAATAGTTGTAGGAATTTTCTGTAGTAATATTACATTGCCTGGCCACTGTATTCGCAGTGGCGTTGTTTCCACAAGCTTCTGCGATGTCACAACATTTATTTCTGTCCATAGTTGCATTAATTTTTCCCCAAGATCTTGTCTTGATGATGGGAGATTCGGACCCACTGCCTTCTCCAACACATCCCAAAGATTCTCAATTCTGAACTTTATGGTGGCCAATCCATGTGGGAAAATGATGTCTCATGTTCCCTGAGCCTGATGAATCCAAATACTGTCATGTTATGCCCGTGCCACCAGAGAAGAAAAAAATCCATTGATGGAATAACCTGGTGGTTCAGTATATTCAGGTATCAGCTGACCTCATTCTTTGGGCTCATAACGTTGCTGAACGTAAACCTGACCAACTGCAGGAACCCCAGATCATAGCCCCGCCCCCACAGGTGGTGACCCGTTTTTGGCCCGGCAGTGAAGTTGTAATTTTCAGTAGTAGTAAAGTTGTCTTAGCAGTAATGTTTATAGTTGTAGTAATAATAACAGTGCTGCTAGTAGTAGTTGTGTCATGATACTGGAAAAAGGACCTATGCTCAGCGGGCAAACACAAAAAGGCGTGGGCACACGAGGCTAACCACACGCAAAAACTAAACTAAAGTTGTCAAAAAACCGAAGCATGCACGAAAAATCCCGAGGCCAAAATGCGAGTGAAAAAAACCGAAGAACCGAAACCACGTTAGAGAAACGGAGAACGCAGCAGTAACCAGAAATGGCAAACGCGGAGATAGCAATAGCAAGGAGCAAAAACACCAACGGCAATGACGCATGAAACAGTCAAGAATGTGATGAGGAACATTGCCAAACGCCATCATTTTATAGGCGTCCGTACAGGTGTACCCCGTTTGCCCTGATTACTGCTTTATGCGCCTGTGTGAACTCGAGGTGACCCCAGGATGATTGGCGTGCTGACTCTGAGCTCTAGTGGTTCTGGAGCCGTAGCGGCACCTTGTAACAAGTTGTAGTAGTAGTTTTACTTTTAGTAAACGTTCTGGCTAATTTATTCAATTAGCATGCAGTGTAGAAATTCAATTTGTGACAATCACGTGAAGTATTCCTGTGTTTGTGCTGATGTTGTCAAACAGATATCAAGGCAGCTTGTGAAAATCTTAAGTTTACTGTAATCTTCTGACTAACAGAACAAAACGTGGGCCTCAAAGCGTATAAAAGCTAACTTATTTCACGATGGAACATTACCATGCGGTTGTTAAGAACTGATCGCACCAGTGTGGTTTTCTTCACAAACTCTGTTCAGCATTTTGCTAGCTAGAGCTAGAGGGCATTTTGCGAGTTTGGTGCGTCACCGTTCCCTTCACACTACCACGCTAGACATTTAGCGTGAAACAACGGGGGTCATATTTGACGCACATGGCTCTGCGGCTACTGGTGAAGCTCACAAGTGTAAATTCTCTCTTTGCATCACCAGCCAGAACAGGCGACATTTTCTGAAGGGAATTTATGAAATGGTCATTAATCATCTGGGAAAGAATCAGAGGCACAGACGGGCTTATGATGGAAAGCCTGAGGTACATGCTTCTTACATTAGTGTCATGCTAATGTTATCTGTTAGTTGAGTTTATCAGCTTGGTGTGACTTCACCGAGACTGAACTTGGCTTTGACCTTCTAGAGGAGGTCACTGTGTTTCTGGACAACACAGAGGAATTCGCCAGCATTTTAAGACCATATGTCTATCCAAAACAGTGAATGTGAAAGTACAGCAACCGTTACTTATCACATTTTCTAATACTCATATATAATAGAGAGGCTATCTGAAGCTATGCCACAACTGTGCGTTACCGTGCCACCCAGATTAAAAAAACAGAAATGTGTTAAAGCTATTGTTTGGGATAATTGCTCCTACATTCATGGCTTTAGCAGACATCCTTATCCAGAACGAGTTACAATTTATTCACTCTTACAATCCAAGTAATTGTAGCTTAAGGATCTTGCTCAAGGACCCAACAGTGGCAGCTTGGCAGAGGTGGGATTTGAACCCTGGACCTTCTGGTCCATAGTCCAACACCTTAACCAGGCCACCACAGTCTCATAGTCCATTTTATATTAGGTTAAAATATGCTGACTGTTGCTTTTAGATTATAATATAATAATTATTACATTTTTACAATAAGTGCTTAGATTTGTCATATCAATATTTGTAATAATTTGTTCTTAATCATTATCACAGTTTATAAGCCTCAGGGCATGTGTGCAGGTAGTGTTGCTAAATTGTGTGGAAACAACAGTGCATGTTGATGAGGCTCATTAAAGCTGATTAACGTATAAAGATATTCTCTATTTGTCCGGACGTGTTTAGCATCTAATCAAACATTCTGTCTAAGAACAAGCTGGCATAGACACAGGAAGCGAAGGGCTGCAGGCTTTCGCCCGGTTTTAGGGTGTATAGCATTTTGAATGTACAATTAAAAATATAGAATAAAATAAAAATATAAAATAAATAATATTACAGCAGTGGACTGCAATTCCATTAAAGGGTGCTGTTGATTTACACTGGTAATGTGCACTTTTTGTTCATTCAGCAGCCATAAAAGCAGGTAGGATAAAGTTTTGGATATGTTTGCGACGCTTTCACTGTGCAGTTAGCGTTATTAATGTTTTTTGGATCAGTCCTGCTATCTGTGTGTGCCCCCATAATGACAGAGCCCCAAGAAGACTCGACTTGGCATCCTGATGAAGCTGCCAGATGCTGCACTATATCCTATAGAAGCTAATATTCTTCCAGTTGTAACACTGCATACAAATTTCCTAAATGTTCTTTTTGCATTTTCATAAAGAGGTTGCTTACATCTTTTTGCAATGTATTGTATAAGGATCTGGATACTACGTGCTGTATAAACAGTTTAATATGAGCAGCTCACATTTTCATCCGACTGTGTTTCATTAATACAAAGAATGCTAACATTCTGTGTTATGTGCCTGCAGAAATGCATCCATGCATATTATCAAGCGGAAGAGACGGAATTTCCTAAGAGTGTGCGGGCAGTAAACTGAACAATGGGCCTGACCCTAAGGCTCCCAGGTCAGCAACATGTATGAAGTGGTTGTGATCCTGCCAAGAGCATGCATAGGAGTTGCTGTTTAGCTTGGATGCTGTTTAGCTTTCAAAATTCCTCCTCAGAATGTCAGGAAAGGGGGGAGCCTGCCTCAGTACTGCTGCCTTTTTCTTGTGCCATTTAATAGTTTTACTGCCATTTCTATTACAATAAGTGTCACATTGCAAACTTCCCAGAACACCATTTTCCATTGTAACAAAGATAGCATATTGGCAAAGGGCAAAAATACACCAATCGAAGGTTTATTGTTTAAAAGATGCTAAAAGGAGCAGTTATTTATATTTACGCACTGGAACTTGCCAGTAAATGGCATTTCCAGTAGCAGCAGAATCTTCATGCTTTTTCTTGGAAAGCCTAAACGCCGAGAGCTTGTACTCCACATTCTCCTGCTGTATAACCTTGTATTTGTAGTACATCAGGAGCTTTACTGAACTCCACTCAGGTGTATTTTAATCCATGCTTAGGGGATAAAGGCTTGAAACTTCAGTTTTCACAGATATTTGCAGCCCTTGCATCTCATAATGATGAATCTTTGACTCTCCTATGCCCAGTTTTTCTCTTATAACAAATGTTGGTGTTCATATCAATACATTGTATATTGCTGTACTTAGTTAAAGATTTGTAGTATATTCCCGTTGCAGTTTTAAAATGGTACTTTCACACTGCACTTGGAAAAGAAAATCCTCACTGTGGTCAGAAAAGCACATTGTCTACCAATTCTAACACAAAATATTAATTTTATTAGCTACTTTTAATATAAACGGCATATTTACGCCATGCTAGGCACGCGTATTGTCTTTGATGCATCGGCTGTCACACAGTAATGAGTAAATCCACATCCTAGTCAGGGTTGTGCAGGGTCCAGAGTCTGTCACAGAGAATACAAATATAGGATACCAGATAATGTTAGGACAGATGGGTCACTACTGCAGAGCCAGGGGATGATCCCACCTGTTGCCCTCCCCTCCCTCAGACACAGGTAGTCATGCCTATGTGTGATGCCTGACCCAGTTACTCATATGGTACTCATACTGGGACTATAGCACTGTGCGACCTGAATTATGCTCTGAATCATAGTGCATTATATAGTGATCAAGATTTTGTCATGTAGGGTATAGTGAATACAATAACTTTTTGGACACAGTTAACAAAAAAGTTTCTAAAAGGCCATGTTAAAGCAAGCCTTGCTGTTTTCCTCCTATGCAGATTATTAACTAATATTATACTGTGCTCATCCGATCAGTCACCTATATTTCAGGATATACTAGTAGCTGTATTTTTCTATGACAATCTTACCAGGCCTATAAGGTATGGACTTCCAGCGTCTCCTAGTAAATGTGAAGTGAAGCCCTGAAAGGCAACAGCAGTGGCTCGTCTGGTTGGTATGACCACATACTGCAGAGAAAACAAGAAACAAAAAGTGAGATTTGTGGAAAGGTGACGTAATAGAGGGTATTGCAAGGTCAGTATTTATATAATACAGTAAATCCTTGCACAGACATTCCAGGAGCTGAGTGGAACCTGAAACTGCAGTAAACCGAGAGCATCTGTGAAACAACCTTATATACCGTCCTGCAACCACACCCCATTCACGTTGGGCATGCAACATGTCCTGTTTCATTTAGTTCTTCTCCAGATCTTTCATTAATCCCCATTGTCATTCAACCTTGAACATTTTTCACAAATTCTGCCCAAAGTAAACTAAATTAGAAACTAGAAATATGTCGTAAACCGTGCTTCAGTCCTCCTCTCACTCTAGCATGCTACCACTCCACATGACAAGCCTTAAGCTACGTTCACACATACACGGTTGCGGCCGAGTTAACCCAGATTTGGCTTACCGAAACTTCCGAATTGTATCCTGGAGTGTTCCTGCAAAACCTGGATGCTTACGA
>JAVSBU010340877.1:0-10625 GCA_033118015.1 Loricariichthys derbyi | reverse complement strand
GTGTGTGTGTGTGTGTGTGTGTGTGTGTGTGTTAAAATGTGAAAAAAGTGTGTGTGTGTGTGTGTGTGTGTGTGTGTGTGTGTGTGTGAGAGACAATGTTTTGTGTATTTTGTGTATGTGTATTGTGTGTAGTGTCTTGACAAGGTTTTGCTGAAAAAAGACACTACACTTGCTTAGTATAATTATATGTGCAAAATTTAGAAAATTAAGGGTAATTACAGTCAAAATAGTCACATTAGATTATTGGTTATAAATTTACAACTTTTTTACATTTTGTTAGATCCATGCTGATTCATTTTTTAATTTATGTTTCTATTTATCATTTCCACGTTGATTTCCTAGCTCATCTCTGTGCCATAAGTATTTGTGTGGTGGTGTGAAATCATGTGGAAAGTGCATTAGCCTTTGACATACAGTGCTGTAATGATGATTGGATCTGTATATGGTTATGATCATAAAGCCATTTTTAAATAGATTTCCTGGTTTTAACTTAATAAAATATGGAAAGATACTTTTCCTGCATGACTAAATTTCATACAAACTTTCCTTCATCTCCTATAAAACAGTGCTCATGGAGTATAAGTGTAATGTCAGATGTTGTAGGCTAAGCCCTCTAACATTTATAATATACTACTAAATGATCATTCACCGTCAGTCAGCAGTCTGCCAATAAACAGCTCAACCACATAGTTTAGAAACAAAAGTCATGAATCAAACAAACACTATTTGCTTGTGGCCTAATAATTCGGTTAAATGCTTGCTTGAGTTTCCTGTGATAGTCATCACTTCTGCAATGTGGTTCATTACTGGTGGTGGAATAAAATAAACTCAGCCAGAACTCTCCAAATAAGCACTCCAGGTAGATTCATTACAGGCCATAGAGTCTTGTCATCAGAGCCAACAGTATCTAAACACGCTGTAGACATCCAGCTAAAAAATATTGCTTTGTATATACAGCTCCACTTACCATATAGTTGTACTTTGTAGTTCTACAATTAGAGACTGCAGTGAATCTGTTGCTCTGCATATTTACTGATGCAGTCCATCTTTGTTAACCTCTTTGTTAACTGGAGCACCACAGATCAGGTGATATTATAACAGTATTCTAGTGTGTGTTGTGCTGGTATCAGTTTATCAGACACAGCATCACTGTTGGAAATTTTAAACACTATAGTATTATGTGGGACTGAGAACTGGCCTGAGAATAGTCAAGCAACCAAAAATGTCCAGCTACCAGCATCCTGTAGGCAACACCCTGTGAGCACTGAGGGAGGATTACAGGATGACTAACACAAACTGTACAAAACTCGAGGAATAAGGTGCATGTCTCTAATAAAGGGCCACTTGATTGAACAGTGTTTAAAGACTCCAGTAGCACTGCTGCATCTGATAAACTCATAGCACAGCAACACACACTAAGACACCAACACCACATCAGTGTCACTGCAGTGCTGAGAACGATTCACCACCTTAATAGTACCTGATCTATGGTGCTCCTGTGGGGGTCCTGACCACTGAAGAACAGAGTGAAAGAAGGTTAACAAAGATGGACTGCATCAGTAAACATGTAGAGCAGCAGATGCACGGCAGTCTCCAATTGTAGAACTACAAAGTACACCTACACTACAGCAAAAATTTGGAATCACTGGAAATGTCTTTGTTTTCCAAAGAAAAACACATTTAATGCAATTCACAACAACAATTTTATCCATTTCACAACCAATTAAAATGAATCAGATGATTTTTAAAGAATGATCTACATTTTTACAAAGCAGTGTATTATCAGCATCTGTTAGTCCTTTTTGAAGTATGTATTCATCACTTCCTTTAAAACCATTGTAGTATATTTTAATGAATGGGCTGGTTGCCTGCATGATTAGTTTAGAGTTAACGCAAGGCGATAAAAGATCATAAAAGGTTGGGAGTGGTCAAGCTTCATTTGATCAGTCCTATTTTCCAAGAAGATGAAGGGTCATAAATTGGGGGGGGGGCATGAAGACCTTCGTTTTAGACTGTGACTATGTGGGCTACATAGGTAGGTACTGAGGGCATACTGTTCAGCTATTTAACCTATGAAGCACATCAGAAAAACAAAGTGCTCATTCCGGCCTTCAACGCTCTCCAGGTTTCCTGAATTGATGCTGTATTATATATTATAATTAAACCTTTTTGAAACAACATAAAACAGTCTCAAGTGGAGAATTCTTCAAACGTCTTCACATCATTGCTATGAATGTATTACAAAACTTGCTGTTACAAACATGGACCTTAGCCTCTCAGACACAACACCATTATTTTCTGGCAATGTCAGGATGTCCTGTTCATGTGCTATATATCCTTATAAGTCTAATTTCATGTGTGTTTCTGTGGAAAACAAGGAAATTTCCAAGTGATCCCAAACTTTTGAGCAGTAGTGTATATAGTAAACGGTGCGGTATATACAAAATTATTGAATGTTTTTGATTGGCCATCCTTTAAATGTTTAGGTAAGTCAAATTGTAGAAAAACAACAGTAGAAGTCAGGGATATGTTTAAAAGTAAGAATATTTCCACACACATTGCGAAGGGAACTCAGGGGATTGGGACTTAACAGCTGTGTAGCTTTAAGACAACCACTTGACAATGAGGCTAATGGCTTCAAAACAGCTTCAATTTGCTAGGAATCATAAAGATTGGACTCTGGAGCAATGGAAGAAGGTTATGTGGTCTGATGAGTCCAGATTTAGCCTGTTCCAGAGTGATAGGTGCATCAGATTTCCTACTCTAAATGTCTGTGGGGGCAGTGCTATGATGTGCGGTTGCTGCATTTGGTCAGGTGCAGGTTCAGCAAGGTTATGAGCCCAAAAAATGAGGTCAGCTGACTACTTGAATATACTCAATGACCAGGTTATTACATCAATGGATTTTCTTTTTTGTTTTCTGATGACACGGACTGTCATGGAGTGGAGGACCTATTTGCTGGGGATGAATGCTAGAGGGCGCATTAGTCACTAGTGCAATAGAGACGACGTGGTGGGCACCAGCTGACCCTATGCTATCTAGGTCCTTAACAATTACCTCAGGCCTCTTGGTACCTACTCTGCTTTCCCCCTTGGTAGTAGCTCCGGTACCTCTGTCCCTAAGAAAAAGGTAACCATCAAAAATGTCATCACTACAATGGACGTGTACAGGATGAGAAAGGAAAAGGCTAAGAAGTAGGACCGAAGGAGATAAGGAGATGCAGCACAAACCCGAAGTAGCAAACGGAAGTGAAAAAGAAAAACCGAGACACAGCAAAAATTGAAATAGTGGGAAGAAACACCAATGAACCAGACACCAAAGCAGTTACAGGATGCAATGAGGCAACCTGGCAAATGCCTGATTTTCAAAGACGCCCACACAGGTGTACCTTGTCTGTCCTAATCACCGCCTCATGCTCACGGAAAAGCTTCAAGTGGATTGTGTGCTGCACCTGACCTCTAGCAGTCAGGAAGTGGGAACTGCGAGTTGTAACAGTACCCCCCCCCCAAAGGGCAACTCCTGATGAACTCAGACCGGCCACATGGTTGGCCCAGAATTCTCTTATGAGCTCTGGGTCCAGAATGTTATGAGCCGGAATCCAGGACCATGAGGAGGTTCGCAGTTTCCCTGGCCATGGGGAGCTTCAGCAGAATGACAAATTTCAACGCTTTGGAGAATAGATCCACCACAACCAGAATGGTGGTGTTCCTCTTCAAGGCAGTCAGCCTGGTGATGAAGTCCAGAGATATATGGGACCACAGGGGATCGGGAGTGGGTGCAGGGGATCTGTTGGGCTCTCCCTAGAAGCCTTGTTAGCTGCACAGACCTGGCAGTTGGCTACAAAAGGCTGAACATCCTGGGTCAACCGGGGCCACCAGAAGTGTCACCCAATGTTGTCAATGGTGCCAGAGATGCTGGGGTGAGCTGCCATGTGCACCGTGTGAGCTCAGTGCATAATCTGTTGGCACACAGTGGACAGGACAAAAGTTCATCCCTGGGGCACATTTCTTGGGTCTGGCTCATGCCTGAGGGCCCTGCAGATAGCCTGATCCAGGTCCCAACTCAGGGTGCTGAGGATGTGGGGCAGTGTTAGAGTGGGCTCAGGCTCAGCGGTGGCTTCTAGGGGATCCCAATGCCTCATAAGTCCCATATGTCAGTATGAAATGGTAAAGTCAAACCGACTGAAGAAGAGAGCAGAGCGGGCCTTCCTGGCATTGAGGCACTTAGCCACAGACTTGCCGGAACCATAACATTGCGTAATGACCGTATAGATGACCTGGAAAGACGTGAGCCTGCCTGTCCGTCTGAAAGGCAACCGGCCTTTATGAAATGCTTACTGGATAACTCAAAGTCAACCAGTAGGTTAGCGTGACCAGATTTTCAAAGCTAAAAAGCTTAAATTTTACCGAAAAAGAAAGTAAGGCATATCCTCAGTTGTGATGAAAGAGTAATTTTGTACATTACCTGTTATGACCAGTAGATGTCATTAGATGACCACATAAAGTAAAATGTGGCATTATGTCATGGACTTGTGATACACTGTTGAGCGTTTTAATTGGTGTATTTCCATTGCTATGACAACGTTGTGATTGAGATACAAACAGCCCAAGGAGCCCTAATGAGTCCTATGTGCTGTAAGCCATTACATTTAATGCAAGTACATTACATTATTTCTTCACAGCGAGCTGCCTCCATATTTATTGTTTATTGTCTGAATACTCTTATGTTATTGTCTTGTGGTTATTGTAAATAGTCTTGCATGATTGCTCACTATATTTATTGTTTATTGACTGAGAAGTCCATTATTGCACATGCTCTGCACATGTGCACTTATGGTGTGTTTTGTAAATTGTTCTATGTAGCACCTTGGTACTGGAGGAATGTTGTTTCGTTTCACTGTGTACTGTACACAACTGTATATGGTTGAACTTGATCTCTGCCGTCCTCTGCCTAGGGGCCGTAGCTAAATTTGCATATTTTCCTGACCTTCCTAAATGCTACCCTTATATATGTACGATTTACCTCCAGATCCGTACTGTTCACTTTTATATACCTTAATATCGCATTGACCGTCAGCTTTATCGAAAATGAACCACTTTATCCATTTCCCTTCTGGCCCAGTCAATTGCAGGAAAAACCCGTATGACCGTGCTTTAAAAAGGGTTGACCTGCTTTGCCTGGATTCTACCTTATTTAACCGGGATTTTTGCAGGTAAAGCCAGAAAGGGCTTATCTCTGTTAACTCGGCCACAACCATGTATGTGTGAACTTAGCATTAGTGTCTCAAACCACATACTTATACATAAATCCATATTTAGCATTCACTAATCTATAAGATCCAGCTTTTCTCTTACACTCCCTGCTCTCTTAATCCCTTTCCCTTGCTTATGCTATGGTAATCACCCTTGCTCCAAGGTCATTCCAGTCATATTCAAGAGGAATGAAAGCTGAAGAGGATGCAAAGCTTCAGTGGAATGTCTGTGGAAGTAGGCGCCTTTGGCATTTCCCAAATATCTCTAATACAATGAAGCCAATTTGCACCAAAATTGTCCCCCAGAGCATGACCTAGTACTGGGAAAGAGTTTAACCCATTGTAAACATCTATCTAATAAGCCCAAATAAGTGACTTATCAGAAACATTGAACAAAAAACAATTCTTTTTTTTTTTAAGAAAAAGAGACTTTATGAATAATTACAGGGTGAAGCCCATTTAAGCAGCTGTACCTAGAAAATACACTGTCAGAAAATGATTCCACATACACATTTAATCACCTTTTTAGGATTTGTGATCTTTTCTGCTTTTCTGAGGCAAATCACTAATGCAGTGAAGAGGAGTTTCTACAAGCAGAGAAAGTAAAACACCTTTCCAAAGAAAATTGATAAAGGTCAAACAAATGAGAGAGTTGATGTGGAAAACACTAGTAAATATACCCCATTCTCACGTAGCAGAATTTTGACCTGGGCTGTCATGGCAAGGCCTTTCCCATGCTTACTTGAGTTTACTCTGAGTGTCCTGTGCATCTCATAGCTTTACCAGGCCGTTTTTGTGATAACGGGAGGGCGTGGCCTAATACTACGACCCTGGAAAAAATCGAACATGTGACCCACATTTGGACGCTTTGTCATGGTTTGACGAAGCCTGCCGGGATCGATACATAGTCTGTCCAGGAGGATTCATGGTCTATCATAGAGGATTCGTGTAATTTCAAGGACATGAATGCCATAGAAATGCCATTTTCATTGTTGGATACACGTTTCTCAGTTCATGAGACACCGGAGCGATTCATCCAAGTAGGTGTGCAAGACTTGATCAACAGGATATCTGGTGATCTTTTTGCCCAGGCATTATATACAATTATCCCCTGTTTTAGTCGACTGTCATTTACTGAGAGACTCAAATTCCACTGACATTGCTTACTTGTCGCACACACAATTAGCACACACTGCATGCAGGAACTTGCATAACTTATTAAATTACTGTAAATTGTTAATTAAATAAAATTATTAAATAAATAAGTACAACGAGTAAATTATTGTATATAGATCAGTTTTATTCTTAATTTAATTAGTTGCACACTATCATGAATACACTTAATACCACAAGGGTGGCATGGTGACACAGTGCAGCCACGACATAGCACCAGTGTTCCATGTTCCATCCCAACCTCAGACTGTGTGGAGTCTGCATGTCCTCCCCTTGTCACTGTGAGTTTACTTTGGGTGCTTCAGCTTCCTCCCACAGACCAAAGACAGACATTAGGTTAATTGATTACGGCAAGTATCTATGGATTGGGGTGGCTTGATGAGTAGCACTGTTGCCTCCTAGCACGAAGTTCCTGGGTTCAATCCCAGGTGGATCAGACTGAATTCATGATGAAGTGGCACCCTGTCAAAAGTTCTTCCTGTCTTGTGCCCTGTGTTGCTGGCTAAGTGCAGGTTTTTGCACGACCCTGACAGATTAAGCAGATAAGAAAGTGAGTGAATTAATGAATATCTGACTAGTTTGGAAGTAATCTTGCATATCAATGTAAACTTGTCTGTTGTAAATAGCAATTGATGCTGAAAGTGATGTTAAATAAATGAAATCAACAAGCAAACAAATATAAAACCTCAAACTGTCACGATATGGAGGGTGTAGTGAGAAAAGAGGACCCATACGCAGGCAGCTTCATGAATAAGGGTAGGCTTTATTTAACGTAAATAAGAGAACTAAAGAGAACGGAAGCAAAGTAACAAATAAAAGCCTAAAAATGAATCAAAAACACCAAAATGCAAGCCCCTGAAGGCCGACGGGGCTAGGGCACGTGGCATTGACTTAGGACACGCCCAATGGTCAAGTGGACCCAGTTTTACAGCTGGTGGACCAGTCCAACCAACCATACCTACATGGAGACCATTTTTACAACCGGATGTCCCGAACCGGCCAACTACTGGGACAAAGACTGGTGCGTGCACCCGTAAGCGCGACCGGCGGTTGCGCGCACAAGTGCTGGATATGTGCACCAGTCTCGGGACATACCCAGTGTGTAAAGATGAAAACCACACATCTACTAAAACCCACTACAAACACCCCATATCGGCTGCATGGGCCACGGCAAATCATAGCAATCGCCGGGCTGACACATTGTACAAAATGTGGCTTACCGTTGACGATTACCCAGTGAAGACTGATCCCCACAGCTCACTTTTAAAATGCCGATCACAGCTGAAGCCAATTTGACTGAAGGTAAGGGCATCTGCAGTGTCGATCACGCATGTGCAGATGCCAAGCCTTACTGGATTCAGCCGTGACATCAGGCTCACGCCAGACTGCTGGTGGTAAACAAACACACGCCTGGCATAACACCTGACACAAACAGCTTTATTATGTGTGTTTGAGTAATAAAATCATATTAATTTCAATCTAATTTTCTGTTTTACTTAGGATAGGATAACAGATACTTGCAAGGTAAGAGATCTTAAATGATTTATTTACACAGGGTAAAATTAAAAGCATACAAGTAAAGTAAATATATAGGACAAAATCCTTGAGGGATTAATTGTGTCCTAATCAATATTATATTATTCTTACTATTAAATACAATATTATATTATCTAGAGAACACAATGAAACACATTTGAAAAGTGATTTAAAACACACAGGTCTGGGCTAGATTTCTTTGTTTATATTACATTCATCTATTTGGATGACCTCCACCAGCCACAGGACATGTACAAGACAAAACAACTTGTTATGCTTTTGTAGTTCACCTGGGAACCAAATTGCACACAATGCCCCTTTAGTTTCCAACAACCAAACATTATAACATAGTTTAGGACATTAGTTAGTTAGTTAGTTAGTTAGTTAGTTAGTTAGTTAGTTAGTTAGTTAGTTAGTTAGTTAGTTGGTTAGTTAGTTAGTTAGTTAGTTGGAAAGAAAGTCTGTATACTATACTTGTTTTGGTGGAAATCTGGATTCAACAATCTGACCAATCTGGGAATGGAAGTTCAAAATCATTTATGGTATTTACTTGTAGACTGCCATGATTGCAAATTATACTCTATGAACAACAACTTGGCTACACCAGAGTCTGAATGGTAGGTGTGTGTGTGGGGGAGACATAGCTCATTTAGGTCTCCACCCATAGCGCCACTCCTCTCTAGAGACACAACATGGTTAAATACACTCACCAATCACTTTATTAGGTACACCTCATTGTCTCTACACTCATTGTTCATTTTATAAGTTCCTCTAACCATACAGAAGGACTTTGTAATTCTTTAAGAACAGACTGTAGCCCATCTGCTTCTCTGCGTACTTTGTCAGGCCCTTTACTCTGTTCTCTAATGGTCATCACCCCCACAGGACCAAGACAGATCAGGTCCAATTTACGTGATGGATCATTCTCAGTACTGCAGTGACACTAATGTGGTGGTGGTGTGTTAGTGTTAGTTTTGCAAGTATGATTGGATCAGACACCACAGTGAAGCTGGAGGCTGGACATTTTTGCTTAGTGGACTATGTTCAGTCTAGCAGTGACACTGAGGTGTTTAAAACTCCAGCATCAGAGCTGTGTCTGATCCACTCATACCAGCACAATACACACACATAAACACTTGACTTGTGCTCAGATGCATCTAGGATGGACCATCACACAGTGGAAATGTGTTTTGTGGCCAGATGAATAAGTATTCCAGATCTTTTTTTTTTTTAAATGTATGCCATGTGCTCCAAACCAAATGTGAAAAAGATTATCCAGATTGTTATCAGTAACAAGTCCCAGTGACCACGTCTGTTATAGTATGGGGTTTTGTCAGTGCCTTAGGCAAAGGTCGTTTACACTTACTGTATGTGATAGCAGTAGAGATTATAGAGCAACATATGCATTCAAGATGAGATCTTCAAAATGGACATGCCTTTTTAAACAAGACAATACAAAACAAACCAAATCAGCAAAAGTAATAACTGAACTATGCAAATCCCCGCAGTCTTTCTTTGAGGATCATTGTTTTTGAACAATTCAATAATTTTCTCACACATTTCCTTTGCCATTTCCATCTCCTGCTCTTCAAGGTCTCAGCCTTTCTTGGATGCTGCTTTTGTACCAAATCATGATCATAATCACCTGTTAGAAATAACATCATTATATAGTTTTAACCATATTACTAGCCCTGAATATGGGTTGAAAATAATTTGCAAATTCTGTTCTTATATTTTACACAACATTCCAATTTCATTGGAATTGGGGTTGTAATAGAGAAGAGAGTAAAACAGACTAAGCAGGCATATAGAGTAACTGTAGATGACTACAGTCTGTAATTAGAGAACTACAAAGTGCAGCGACCAGTAAAACCTAAATAAAAAATAAGCAGATTATAAACTGAAAAATAAAGAAAAACTAAGAGTTTTGCCTTTATACAGTGATCATTTTCCTTTTCAGGGGTCGCCACAGCAAGTCATCCTCCTCCATCTCACTCTGTCCTCTGTATCCTCTGTCCTCACACCAACTACTTCCATATCCTTTCTAACTGCATCCATATATCTCCTCTTTGGCCTTCCTTTTTGTATTTTTCTTGGCAACTGCATTTCTAAAATCATTTTACCAATATACCCACTGTCCCTCCTCTGGACATGTTTGAACCATCTCACTCTGGCCCCGCTATCTTCTAGTTGTTAAACCTGTGCTTTACCTCTGATGATCTCATTCCTAACTTTATACATGCTTGTCACTCCCAAGGAGAACCTCAGCATCTTTAGCTCTGCCACTTCCAGTTCTTTCTCCTGTCGTTTTTGTCAGTGCCACTGTCTCCAAACCATACAACATAGCTGGTCTCACCACAGTCTTATAAACATTTCCTTTGACCTTTGCTGCCACCCTTCTGTCACAAGTCACCCCTGAAACTTTTCTCTACCCACTCCATCCTGCCTGGACTCTCTTCTTAACCTCTTTATCACACTCCCCATTTTCCTGCACAGTCAAACCTTGAAGTTCTGCACCTTTGTATCCTCTGCTCCTTGTAGCCTCACCATTCCAGCTCTCTCCCTCTCATTCACACACATGTACTGTGTCTTGCTACGGCTGAATTTCATTCCTCTTCTTTCAAGTGCATATCTCCACCTCTCCAAATTATCTTCTACCTGTTCC
>JAVSBU010340866.1:0-10626 GCA_033118015.1 Loricariichthys derbyi | reverse complement strand
CACAACCCTCACCATTTACCCGGGCTTGGGACCGGCACAAAAGATACACTAGATAGTGACCCCTAGTGGCTGGTTTATTAGCGAACAGCAATGCCGTGCCATAATGTGTATGCACAAGACAAGACAGTGTTGGCAGATTTATCCCCTACCATTCCACGCTCTGCCAGCCACCTACTGGCAAGGAAGGCTAACAGTTTGTTTGTTAGATTTATTTAACATCACATCAGCATCAAAGGCTATGACAGGCACAAATTATATTAATACTCTAACTATTTGCCAATTTAGAGTGATGAGAACCAAATGCATGTCTGTAGAATGTGGAAAAGCAAGCAAAGTATCCCACGTGGACATGGGGAGGATATGAAAGCCCGACACAGGAAAAATCTGGAGTCAGGATTGAGCCGGGCATCTCATAACTGTGCTACATAAACCAAACACACCACTTTGCTGCCCCAGGTAAAATAGTAAAAAATACAATAAGCCATTCATGTTACATTGTACAGTATCTTTAATCAGACTAGAAAAAAGTCTCAGATTAATAAGTGGGTTCTTAAATATAACTAAGCCTGTTTATGTCCTTAAATGAATTTTATCAAGTAAATATTCTAATATTTATTTTTTGTGTTTTATCCTGGTCAGGGTCCCCCAGTCGGCTACCCTTCGCTTAGACACATCTACATGCAAACCCAGGTCCCTTCAGTACTTATATACTTATATAACAGATAGCTGCACCACCCGAGCACCTTAATCTGATCTATAAAGCTCATATTTTACAAACAGTACTTATGATACATATGATTCTTTTTGTGGCACACAAGTTAATGTCACTTCCACTCATAACATTAACACAAATGAATTAAACCCTTTCACCTCAGAGAGAAAACATTTTATTGCACAGATAGGAAAGATCGCTGACACCAGGTGACCCTGTATTGACCTTGCATTGCCTTCTGATACCTAGAGTTCTTGTTGTTATGAACAGACTGATGCACTGTGGAACATCTCCATCCCATATACACTTAGCATTTATCCGACCTGTTATTTTCAGATCATCTCCAATTCTCTCTTTAATAACAAGAGCCTTAATATGTTTGCCTCTAATAGCACTCTCACCCACTTAAGTACCTGCCCTGATAAGTGCTATGTCAATACTAACCTGATCAAGATGGTTCAAATTCGCACAGAGCAGAAAGAGTAAGGATTTTCTTCAAAACCTTTCCTTGAAAATAAAGAATGATAGAATCTAAAGCTATGAAAGAGTCTTTTTATGTAATTTTGATGTAGGGAAGGAAATATTGATTAGGGGATATGTTATCGATATGTAATATACGGGTACATCTTAAAAAATTGAATATCATTAATAAGTTGAAAAGAATATTTCTTGTCACTCATTTCAGAAAGTTAAACCCATATATTTTATAGATTCATTACACATAGTAAAACCTTCCAAGCCTTTATCTCTTGAAATTTTGATGATTGTGGCTTGCAGATAATGAAAATTATCTGAAAATTACATAAGATCAATAAGAAAAAATATTTTATACAGAAATGTCATGCTTCTGAAAAGTATGTTAATTTCTATGCACTCATTACTTGGTTGTTCCTCCTTTTGCATGAATTACTACGTAAATGCGGTGTGGCATGGAGACGATCAGCTTGTGGTACTGCTCAGGTTTAATGGAAGCCCAGGTTACCTTGATAGCAGACTTCAGGTCACCTGCATTGTTGGGTCTGGTGTCCCTCATCTTCCTATTGATAATAGTCCATAGATTCTGTATGGGGTTCAGATCAGGTGAGTTTGATGGCCAATCAAGCCCAGTAACACCATCGTCATTGAACCAGCTTTTGGTACCTTTGGCAGTGTGGGCAGGTGCCAAGTCCTGCTGGAAAATGAAATCAGCATCTACATAAAGCAGACGGAAGCATGAAGTGTCTAAAATTTCCTGCTAGATGGCTGTATTGACTGTGGACTTCAGAAAACACAGTGGATTGTGTTTTCTGTATTTATTAAACAAGAAAATTTTAGTCCCCTGCATTAAACGAATTATAAGTGATCCCTGATTTACGACAGGTATGTATTGCAAAAAATCCATTGTAAGTTAAATGTATCGTAAACTAAAGAGTTTGATATAAACTGTGTATTTCATAGCATAGCCTAGCTTAAACATTCTTAAAACACTTACATTACATTACATTACTTAAATTACAAAAAAAAAAAATTAACCTGAAGCTTATTTTAAAATAACGTGTTAAATATGTAACGTAATTTATTAAATAAGCTATTAAAAGTTGAAAAACAAAAAGAAAATGATTGTTGCCCTGACCATGACTTCTTCTCACTACATTTCCCAGCGCTCATCACTCCCAGCATGTGATTACCTATGAGTTTCTCATTTAGCAATAGTGTGGGAGAGCATTGGGTGTACTGCTTATCACGTGCCCAGGGAAAATTTCAGAATTCTAATTACAGTTTCTTCGAAATGTGTATTTGTGTGTATTTCCCATCATGAAGTCAAAATACTGCATATTAGACCATCTTACAATGGGAAGTGTATGTACTAGAAACAGAGGTGTAAAATTGTAAACAAATGGCTCTATTGTAGCTTTCCTGTATTTCCTGTAGTGAAAACTCATTTTTATTCCTGAAGAATAATAAGTAAATAATATTTTGTGCTTTCCTTTTATGATAATTTAAACAAAAGGAATCTTTAATCCCCTGTGTCAGGCGTCGCGCCAGGCGTGGGTTTATTTACCATCTGGCAACCTGGTGCGGCCCTGAGCGCACAGCTGAATCTACTTAGACTTGGCGCCCACATGCGCGATCGCACTGCGGGCGTTATTAATAATTAGTGTTACATCAGATTCAGCTGTGCCCACGGTTTAAAAGTGAGCCGCATGGATTATTTGTCACTGGGTCATTGCTTCACGGTAAGCCACGTTTTACCATCTTTCAGCCCAGCGATTGGTACGATCTGCTGTGGCTCACGCTGCCGTCATGGGGCATTGTAGACGGTATTATTAGATGCGTGGGTTTCATCTTCATATGCTAGGCACGTCCCGAGGCTGTTGCACACATACCACACAATGCACACAAACGGGGATTGCGCTCGTGGGTCTCGCTCTTTTGGAGCCAGACAAGGTGAGGGACGAAGGTATCCACCCTTTCTTCGTAGAGGCAGGGAGGTGTACAGGTTGGTGCCTGGAGGTAACCGGTAGGGTTTAGTTGTCAGTGTAGGGGCAGTTAGCTGCATCTCTGCACCGCCCAGATCCCCTCGGCACCCCCTGCGCCCCCCATGTGGTCGTCCAGGCAGTGCTGGACCTAAAGGGTCCACACGGTTATACTGCAGGTTTCATTGCTTGGGCCTGTCCCTGCACTGCACCCTGCCGGACCTCCCCTGGTCTCCCTCGTTCCGTGGTTGGCCGGTCCAGGACATCCGACCGTAAAAGCAGTTGCCACATAGGTGGGGTTGGTCGGACTGGTCCCCTGGCTGTAAAATCAGTTCCACTTCACCTTGGATGTGTCCTAAGCTGTCCCCACGTGACCTAGCTTCGTAGGCCTCTGGGGGTTTGCCATTTTAGCTTTTGGTTTCGCTTTTGAGCTTTATTTGTTATTTTGCTTCCGTTCCTTTTAGTTTCCTTATTTATGTTAAATAAAGCTTACCTTTATTCATGAAGCTGTCTGCGTTTGGGTCTTCCCTTATACCCCTCTACCCCACTTTCATGACACCCTGCAATCAAAACATTTTTTTAAATAACCCTACTACTGCAAAATGTTCTCTTGTAACACTTTAAATCTCTAAATGCTATCTCAATTTGAAAATCAAAATAAACAATCTCAAGCTCCATGATGCACATTGTCAAATTTTTGCATTGTGACGCAGGTATCGCGATGTATCATTACACCCCTAACAATAACATCATGCTACATTTTCTGATTGTTATAGGTGAGCCAAGGATTTTATAACTTAATTGTTTACCAGTTGGCTGATTATATCCATCACTGTTATAATTGGGAAGCAAAGTGGAAAATCAGTCAGATCTTTCACCTGATGTTCCATAACATAATTTATAAATGTGATTTTATTTCGGACACAAGTCTCATTATTAGCCTGATCAGGACTGAAGGCGTGCAAAGCTTATCTCAGGATGCATTAATACTGCTCCTTGTATGGGACACCAGTCCATCGTAGGGTTGGCTGGACATGTTGGGCTAGCTGCCATGACATCATTAAGGTAAGGTTATGTCACATGATGCAGGTTTCCAGTAAAGTGTGGCCATCTGGTCATATTTGTAGATATAATGAGTAAAGCTAAGCAAATTAAGTCTGTGAGGGTAAACGGGTGGTGCAGTCACAGTTCATTAACTCAACACCATGGTAGCCTGGGTTTGCATCCCAATGGTGCCTTCCACGATTGGCTATGTCTGAGCGAGGGGAGGCCAGGATTGTGGACCATCCCCCTACAATGCAACCTTGAGATGGACTGTCAATGCACTTTTATCTGCATCCAATGAATTCTGCCAAAAGCTCTGTAGGAACAAATGTCCCCTGAATCATAGATAGAGCAGACGGATTTTACCTTGTGGGAACATTTTGCTGGTCCTCATGAAGAATAATATCTTATAAAAGATGAACCTTTGTTTTGAACAACCAAAAGAACCAAAGGATTTGTTTTATATTACTGAGGTTTGGGTTAGAGTGGCGCTGTAACAGTAAGCTACAGTGATGATAATGTCATGGAAAGTCATCACAAAATACAAACATGTGCATGTATTAGTTATGGCAGGCTTGTGTTTAATAGAGCACTCTCTGTTTTATCAGTGCTGTCTCAGAGGTGAAAGACACTTTAAAAGCTCACATCGCTATTAACACTGTTACCACTCGAGACCTGTCATCCAAATCCTAATCAGCCATTACCAAATTCAAGAGCTGCATTATGCCTTCCTTCACACCAAGGGGAGGAAAAATACAATATCAAGTGTCTAATACAAGCTGAACCTTTCATAATAAGCCCAAGTGCTGAGGAGTAACTCAGTTTGTACTCTCACCCTGTTAGAAGCACATATGTAGGAAAGGATTTGGTTTTCTTATGCTGTTTTAGCGCCTGAAATTTTCCTTTGCATTATCAAATCATTTACAGGATTATTATCTGAAGGTAGTAAATGTGACCGCAATCCCTGGTTTTGAGTGGATGTCCCTTTGTAATGAAGAGACTGTCTCCTTAGTGCTTTAAGACAGTCTTCCTCGTGATCGGTTGCCGCACCGCAGGTAGGAAGTACTTGGCGCCATCTGGCGGCGTGGCGCCATAGCGCGTCCTGATTACACACACCTGTGATCAGGCCTTTAAATAGGCGGTGACAGATCTGGTGCCTCGAGCTGCATTGAGGCTTCTCGCCCTGTCATGAGGGTAGCACGCCACTCGAGCTCCGGATCTGTCCGCAGTGGCATGCTATGGCGAAGCTAGAGGTGTACCTTGATTAATCTGTGTTGTGTGTTTCCTTCTAGAGTCGTATGTCCTGGTCCGAGGCACGTCCACGTCCTAGTGTATGGATGGCAGGGAAGAAGGTACCCCCTGTCCTTCGTAGAGGACAGGAGGGGTATGGGTTGGAGCCCAGAGGTATGTGAGGCACTCCTAGACAGTGTAGGGAAAGAGGGATTTCCCCCTGTGGGATGGAGGCACTCTCCCCGGCCCACTGGCTGGTTGAGTAGCGGTCGGCACCCGTAAAAGAGTTTCCAGTGGCGTGGGTGCCTAGGGTCGAGGTTTCTCCTTGCCCGGTTGCTCTGGTCTCCTGTCTGGTGTTCCTATTGTTTTGGACGTGGCCTTGTGGTTTTCGTACACCCTAGCTTCCGCCGATCTCTGGTGGTAAGCTGGTTCGGTCGGTTTGGTTGGTTCCTGGTTCTGTTTTGTTTATGGTTCTGTTTAATAAACATTATTGTTGTTTTACGCTGTCCTGCGTGTGGGTCACTTTTATGTTCGAATCCCCCGGAGCGTTACACCCTTTGTATTTAAAGAACCATCAAAGTCTGACCGTCACAATCTTTTGTGTAGTGGTATCATGGCGTGAACAATTTTACAAGGTACAATCCAAGCAATTGTGGGTTACCAACCTAACCATGGATTTGAACCCTCATGCTTTGGGCCAGTAGTCTACTACAGAACCAGAACTGCTTTCCCACCACACTTCTAGTAGGGAATAATTTATATTCATTCATATAAACCAGTTGAATAGGGATGGACATAGAAAAATAAAGTCTTTTAGTTCTGTTAATAATGACAGGCCTGAAATTGAATTTTGCTCTTTGCTTCAGGGAAATTAGGTTGTACATTGGGAGGGAGAACAGGAGGGTAATGTTTTCCCTTTGCTTCCTGTCAGAGCTAAATAAGTACAAACTACTTTAATATTTGTCTGGCTTCATATCCGTAATAGAAAAGGTGAGTTGAAAAA
The DNA here is from genome assembly GCA_033118015.1 of Loricariichthys derbyi. Lineage (NCBI taxonomy): Eukaryota > Metazoa > Chordata > Actinopteri > Siluriformes > Loricariidae > Loricariichthys > Loricariichthys derbyi. The sequence goes on along the minus strand of JAVSBU010340866.1, from coordinate 4,181 downwards.
AATGTGACCTGAACATAATGAGGTTCAGCCATTTCAACACCCTCATATTCATATACATTGTATTGCAGGATAATTACTTAATTTCATTATGCTGTGGTCTGTACAGGAGCTAATTCAGAATATGCGTAATGAGTCAAAGTGTTAAATAGAAAACAACCCGGCCTTATTTCTTGAATAGACATTGATGCCTGAATTGTCAAATGCCTCTTTCAGAGCTTTTGCTACTCAATTAGGGTTTTAATGCATTATGCAACATGCCTATAAAGTGAAACATCTATCACAGTGAAGATCTTAAGATACTTTGTAGCGTAAACTGTGTTCTTTTTATCCGTTCATCCATTTGTCTGTCCGCTGAAACATTTCCATTGTATACAGCTGTATTACTTATTTATACCTGAAGAGCAGAGAGAGAGAATAACAAAAATTATTTTTTTATAAGAAAGAAAAAGGCTGTCTCAATGTATGTATGTTTCTAAGATTCTAAGTCTCTAGTGAAAAAATATATAAATTATTAGTACTTATACCACTAAAAGAGGGTGGCTTGGTAGTGCAGAGATAAGTGCTGTCACCTCACAGCTCCTGAGATCCTCAGTTTGAGTCCCGGTTTAGACTGTATGGAGTTTGCATATTCCCCCTGTGACTCTGGGCTTAGCTGGTGTCTCTGATGTGTCTCAGTGTGTATACTGGGTGGGACACATGCCTATTCATGATTGGAGTTTCTCCGTATGGAAATTAGATACACAACCCTGAAGGGCAACAGAAAATCTAGTGAGCGAGTTAGTCTGTTGATCAGTTTCAGTGTACATCCTTACAATCTGAGTGACAAGGCATTGTCATGTGTGTTAGGCTAGCCTGAGTCTGAGTGGTATTAATTTGATGTTAATTCATTCCAGAAGGCATTTCAAAAAGTGTCAAAAATGATGAATAAGGATTAACGTAAGGAATAAGGAAATGTAATGTGAATTGAATTAATCTATTCCAAACCCCCAGAAAATCAACATTGCATAAGGCATTGTATTCATTAATGGAGTTGTATTGTATAAAAACAGTAATCAAATAAAATACAGGCACTATCATTCATTATCAGTACATTAAATCGTGGTTCTAACTGTTTTCCTTTTGGTTGGTGTTATCACTAACAGACACTAACTTCTTATTACCCATGATGAGATATTTGCAATAAGTATACAGGTATATGTTTAAAAAATGAGAAAATTACCAGAGAGAGAACCCAGCAAGGCAACATTAACATTTGTATTTTACATAAATCGATATGATTGCTAGTTGAGATGAAGATTAGTCGCTAAAGAATGTACATTCATTTTCTGGTAGCCTACCAACTGACATTGTGCCATGGCCCCGGCTGGCTACCTTTTTGGCATAAATTCTGGCCTGGGTCTTTCACATTTGGTATTTCTTCAGCTTTAGTAAGTCATGAGGGTATTAATAGTACAGCTTCTGTGAGAACTTCTCAATAAGAACACACTACTGACACAAAAAGTGTACTGACTGGCTGTGAGTCACCTGAGTTGGCGTGATGGCAACTTGGTGTGACACAGGGGTAGAGATTGGATGGGGCATCGCAGATTCCTGGTGTCATTTTGGGAATGGCACACTTAGTCACTCTGTTAGAGCCAGTGGCTAAGTCTTTTCATTTGGACCTGACTCCATTTAGAGCAATCACACACACACATTCACACCAAATCACACTGAAGCCTAACAGGACATGACATGATAATGCCCAACAAATTACACAGGGGCTTACAGCATCACTGACCTCACAGCATCACGACATCTGAATATGAACCAGATGCTCACCTGCTGTTATTATTAGTGACCAATACTAATGGAGTGAGTATCATCAAATCTTCCTTAAAGGTACCATTTACAGCTCATATCTACTTAAGCTGAATGGGTAGAGTCGAGTAAATAGTGTTGAATGCTGTTGAACGTTTTGCCGATTTGTATGTGTTTAACCTGTTAAAATTTGGTAAATCACACTCAAAATCGAGTTGTCATGGAAATTACCAAATATTGCCGAAGATGATCACGCGACGTGACGTCACATGCTGGAGAAAGATTCATACTGTAACACGCGGGGAAAAGAAGGGTGCTGCTTTGGTCGTGGATTAAGAGGATTCATCTCGTGTGGGGAACACAAATTGGTAAAAAATCGTAGTGTGACCTATTTCGCATGGAAAATCTGACCAATCGCGTATGCTACGTCACGCATGGACCGATTTCCGATCTCATCAGCTTCTCAGCAAGAATTCGGTGAGTGATCTATTTTATTGCACTAAATACTATAAAATTGACTAGTTCAAGTGAGAATTTATTGCTGTGGCACTTAATTAACCCAATCAGATCAATAACTGACACCCCAATAAGACTCCATGGGACCTTTAAAAGGCTCCTAATATCCTTGAGCTCCACAGACTCTTCTTCCCATGCTCTGAAACTGTGGTCATCATCCCCCACAGAGCAGTAGATGAACACAGCACCTTTTCATTTTACCCACAGCTTAATTCAAGTAGGTGTTTCACAGCAGGTAGAAGCACAGTTGGCTCATACACGTTGATCTGCTTCGCTCAAACATCTCAGGTTTGTACAAACATCACTAAAAATGCCATCTGTGTATAGGTGTGTGGTTCTGTAGGTTTTTAAAGAACAGCAGCAGCTTTCTGTTGAGCTGTCAGACTTATTATTCATGTATGAGCTAACACACTCCTGTCAGAATCCACTGTGAAATCTGCAGAGTTTAAGAAACACCTACACAGCTGTCTATATCTGTCAGAAGCCGGTACCAACTGAAATTGTGAGGTTCTCCTCTAATTTCATGCCAGTGTGGCATTTAGATTTATTTTTGTAGGTAATTTCATAATTCTCTTTACCACACCAGTGGTTTTAAACGTGGCCAATCAAACTACTTCTTGGAGTGTGGAATGAAAGTTACAAAAGTGATGTATAATACTCATGCACTGTGCTACAAAGCCTAAGTGCAGTAACTACGCAAAGGGTAAAACTGAGAAAAAAGGCTTTAAAGTTTTTTAATCAGTCAGCCAAATTGGTTATAGGTATTATGAGTGATATTGCACAAACAAAAAAAGCAAAACCGATCTCTGAAACTTTGTCACAAGATAAAACAGATATCACAAAGCTAATTTTTAGTCATTAACTCAATTTCGAACAAAAATGTAGTTACTGCGGTTAGCCTTTGCACGGCAGTATGGACATCCAAAAATGACAACAAAAACATGGATATTAGGCAGCATGGTGGTTTAGTCGGTAGCACTGCCACCTCGCAACAAGAAGGTCCTGGGTTTGCATGTTCTCCCTGTGTCCGTATAGGTTTACTCTGTGTGTTCTGGTTTCTTCCCACAGTCAAAGTCAGCCAAGTTCTGATTCTGAGTTGGCAAAGCAATTCTCTCTGGGCTTTGTTTAAGAACAGCAGGACAGAAAGTTGATGAACTGACTTGCTGGAAGCAGAAACCTATAAATATGTGATACTGAGAGTCACTGGGGTATCAGTACAACCCATTCTGCTCTCTGTGGAGAATCTTACATTCTTTTGGACAATCAGAATCCATTCTACACTGTGTGCAGAATTATTAGGCAAGTCTTATTTTTCAGAATCGTATTTTTATTAATCACCAACTACAGTGCTCGCGGTTAATCCAAAATGTTAATAAAACTCAAACCTAAATGTTTAAGAAAGTAAAAGTGAGGTTTTGGCTCTCTTAGGAGAATATCTATATGTGCACAATTATTGGGCAACTATTATTGTGCAGAGCTAAATGAAAAACACATTTTCCCATCTCACTTTTTTTTTCATCTGTTCAAGTGAGAATTATAAACAAACAACTCAATTTTTTCCATTAAACATTTCTGACATAAAAAAAAAATATCAGTGACTGATAGAGCCACCCTTTTTTCCAATAACAGTGATAACCCGTCCATTCATGGAGTCTGTCAGTTTCTTGATCTGTTGACGATCAACTTTTTGTGCAGCAGCAACCCCAGCCTCCCAGACCCTGTTCAGAGAGGTGGACTGTTTTCCTTCACTGTAAATCTCCTGATTAAAAATTACCCACAAGTTCTCAACTAGGTTCAGGTCAGGTGAGGAAGGGGGCCATGTCATAAGTTTTTCATCTTTAATGCCTTTACTGGCTAGCCATACAGAG